>JAPTYQ010000016.1:16818507-16834035 GCA_029814465.1 Ostorhinchus cyanosoma | reverse complement strand
TGTTTAATATAGATACTGAAACACAAGGTGCATTCTAACATATGTAATGACATTCTATAATATTATTACAGCTGTAATAGGAATTAATTCACAGAGTAAATGTACTGTATGTTGTACTTTCAGAGTGACTAAATTTGTATTAAGTGTATGCATGTTTACCATAGCCTTTTAACCTCCTAAGACCCAGGACATGTCAGGAAAGTACATGTTTTGGCTTTATTAACAAAATTATTGCCTATAGTGGAAACATCATGATGCAACAGTTTTTCAGATGCATTTTTAAAAAAATGTTTTGGAATGTTCTTTACAGTGGACAGTTTTGTTGTTGTTGTTTTTCTTTGTATAAAGCCGCAAAATTCTTGTCCACAAACATGAAGAGTGAGTCCTAGGAGATTAAATCAGATAGAATGGGTATATTTCATCCTTCACAACCCAGTTTCTTATATACATTTTGTATGACAGTGTACCCATAACATGTTAAAGATATGATTATGTTTGCCACCATTTTACAGCTGTTACAAGAGCGCCACCCTCTGGTCAAATTTATAATCACTGACCTATTCCCATTGGCACTCGCTACTGAACAAAACAAAATAAATCAAATGCACATAGAATGGTTGATAGGGGGAAAAAGCATACACATAACTGAAAAAATGCATAAATATTTATGTGTTACATTTATTATGGACAGAACAAGTGCTGCATATTACAGAGATCATCAAAGAAAACTATACCAGTTTGATGTTCCTCTAAAGTGAAATCATTTGTACTAATCATAGATATATGAATTATTAACTTTCATTTGCAGTTATATAAGACATTTGTGCAGTATTCACAGACATGTCATGCCGTAGTGTGTGTACTTAAGCTGATGATTTGTATATTAAAAATAGGAAACAGACAACTTCTTCTCTGGGGAGGGAGGAGTTGTAGATATGAAGTACTTTATAACTCTCCACTTGCTCTCAGGACTTGAGAACGACTGCATTTTTATTTAATTCTAGCTTATTTTATTTTTATATTTTATTTTTATACTGAACAGACTGCAGCAGTGATGTTCTCAATTAACAACACAGAAACATGAGCCACTAAAACCAATAAATGTTCTTGTTTTTCTCTTTTAAGTGTTATTATTATTTGGGAAAGTACAGATATACGCCTCGAAAAAAACAACAACACAACTTTCAGAATAAAAGTCACTAAAGTCATTATGCAATATTTTATAAGTCTAGATGTGTTTTATTTCTTAAGCTCTACAGCACCTTTATACTGCAGCACTAATGTTCCTATGACATTAATCTGACTTTCATCTTCACTCACAAGAAGTCCAATTAATGATTGTCAAAATTCTTTTAAACATCTATAAAAACCCTGCAAGGCTAAGAAGCAGAACCATGCCTGGCTGAGGGGAATGTTTCCCATGGGGGATTTAGATTCTGAATTTTTACTTTTCATTTTATGAGTTGGAATGAGAACAGCTTTGCAGCTTTAACAGACTTAAAGACAGAGCACAGGATGCTGAAAATGGAATAAAAATCTAATATAAGGTAAAATCTGGCTGCTCAATAACACTGTGTGTCCCTAAAGTGAAAGTGATTTCAAACAACTTGATCACAGATTAAATAGAGAGATTAGAGGTGAAGAGATTTCCAAACCTTTACTTGGTTTTGGATGTCATAATTAACACTGAACAGGATGACCTTATTCTTAAAACACCTGATATCCTTGAATCTCATGACTCATGAGGACAGAAATGCATTTCTCAGACGGCAGCGTCAGTGTTCCCTGTGAACTGACCAGGCTTCCTTACACATGCCAAAAGTTATCATTTTGGCACATCATGAAAAGCATCATTTACTGGCTGAACGACTCAGCATTCTCCAACTGCACAGCAAGACGGCATTTCCAAACTACTTTCTGGGAACTGAGATTAGGAGGTATTTGAGATGTTGTAGTGGCTGCCAGGTCTGTTAGAGCCTTAACGCGTCCAAACCCCAATGTATCTACTGTGATAAAATTTATCAAGCATGTCAGTTCAAAAGGATGGATATTACTTAATGTTGACTAAAACATCTGTATGTAATATAGCTATAAGCAAGTAATGGAGAAATACTATTGCTATTGCTGCCATTATCTGAGCACAACTTCTCAAATTGCGTTAGGTAAATGTTACGAGTGATACAGTTTCGTGTGAATGGTCAGATGGCATTTTCCAGTCTGCTGACGTACTTTATATTCTGGCCCTAGTGCACCCAGGCCTTCACATTTAGAGACATTCTGACAACCAATTATTTTTAATTCATTTTGGCTCATTTAGATCCAGTCAATAAAATCACAGATTGATTTCCCAAACACTGCGTCCAGTTCTTTATTCAAATACCTAAGTGTGAGTACCATGGACAGATGGGGTGTAATACATTTTGTTCTTCGTGTACAGTTTAATCTCTTCTAATCAAAAAAGGCAACATATGATCAGTTGTTAGCAAGAACATTTGGGTTTTTCTCAAAGAAACCTGCTCTGGTTTGATTTTCTTTTCTGAAGTATTTATACAAATCTTTTTTGTATAACACAGTTCATGAAGTCCTGAACATGGAAATATCTGCACTCCCCAGTGGCTCATACTTAATGATTCATAAATTGTTGATATATGATTTTTGAAAATGCTTGAAAATGTGGTGAGAAAGTTTCAGTAGTCTGATAATTTGGCATGGTATCACAACTGCTGGCCTTCAAAGATCTAAATCTTTTGAATTCACCTTAGTATTGAGGTTATGTCGTGAGTGTTTTTCATGTGATGCTGTTTTTTTTTTTTTAAATAAAGCATGTAATGCCTTTCAAGTATTTGCATCTTGACAGTGTTCGCAAAATTTTATTTTCATGTTTCCCTGTCATCCACATATCCTTCAGATCTAAAATCCTCAGATCAGGAGACAGGAACAGGAACAGATGTTTGTGACATCCAGTGTTTGTATCCAACAGTGATGCCTGATGTTTGTGATGCCTAATGTTTGTGAGTTTTTATTTGTTTGTTTTTTGCTTGCAATTAAATGCTCATCTCTCCATTATGATGATACTTCTAAAAACAATAAAAGCACCAAATGGCATCCTATTTTGTCCATCATAATCACTCCCTGGGAATGACCATATCTTGTCAATTTTCTTTTCTTTTTATTTCTCTAGGGGTTTCCTTTTGGATGGCTTGCAATGCATCATCTTAGATACCATCTGTTTTGGACAGAACAATGAGTATAGTATTTTAGATCCTATCTGCCTGCATCTTTGAAATGAAAAAGTCCACTCATCTCTTCCTGTGCTGCACATTATTCAGCTTTGATCTTAATTCCACAGCAGCGTATAAATATTCAGGGTAACATTTGTGCCTTTTCAGGTAGAGAAAGTTCACACAAGAAAAGACAATTTCTCAGAAACAGAATCAGTGAGGATCAACTCCACCGAGCCTCTCCATTCACAGATCCATTTCAGTTGACACAGTAGCATTTTATCTTACGGGCTATTAGATTAAAACTCAGAATACTATATTTCATGAGTACTTATTTCCCATGCTGTAGTTTCTAGTGTTCCCAGCTGTTCAACATCTGCAGATGTGCATTTCCTGCCCAGAGTTAAAAGGTCTGTCGATTCATGAGCACATTTCCCATGCTTCCATGTTCAGCCTGATCCTATTGCTTAAATGCTCTGTGCTATATCTCACTCCAAGGCCTGTAATCTGACCCCAGACCCAGCAGAAATCACAACACAGATCTTGTAGCACACGATCCAGAGTGCCACAAGGCACCCTGCCTGAAAGTTATGACAGTAAATGAACAGCAGTGTCTCGGCTCCTCAAGCTAAGATGGCATTTCCTCTTGTGACTTCTTCACATTGATAAGAGTCATCCCAAGAGACACAAGGAGCAAAGAGTGAGGAGGGGGGCCACCTGTGTAATTGCCGGTAGCCTATCACATGAGTGTGTAATACCACTTGCCAGAGCCAATTTATCAGAGTTTATCTGTTAAAACTGCAGAGAGCTGGGATGGGAGGGGGATGGTGATCCCCTTCCCCATTTAACCTTACCCCCTACGGAGCCATAAAGCTGTTGAGTATCTCTGCACTGAAAGTGGAGAAAGTCACGACAGAAAGAACCCAGGACCCTTTCAGTCACAGGGAGGGGATGTGTCTACTCTGGAAGAAGCAGAAATAATAATAAGAGACGGAAAACCATGGGGAAGAGGATACGAGGCAGAAGGGGATCACTTCTAACTGCAGCATCAAAGGCGGCAGATGTGGTGCTGCTCCTTCAGGGGAACCCCATTAGGGTCTGAGTGTAAGCACTGAATTCAAAATAATGGACCATTTAGTCTCCTGCTGTACCATTTAGTCCCCAGGCTACCCCGCATATACATTTCTGTTATGACCACACTGTCACAGTTCCCCATAAATAACCAGCATTCATCCGCTGTGTGATTAATCTCTCCATCTGCACCATGCTGGCTGCACAGGTGCCTGTGGGCTGCTTTTTCTTTACAGCCAGGTGTAACGGCGTGCAAACAGGGAGACCCCAGAGGTTAGACAGTGGAACATTAGAGCAGAGTGGCAATTGTTCACATCCAAAATATGTCAAAATGATAGATGAGTTCAGTAGTAAGAGCTTGCTTTTGTATGTTTGAGGAGTACAGGTTGAGGTTTAAACAGAAGACTATGATTACAGCTAGTCTGAAATCTGGTGAATTTGGAAACCAGTGATTGTGCACTTACCCTCTGAGTCATCCATAAAACGACATCCAAAAGAGGGGGAAAAAAGCATTATGTAAATTCTGAAATGAAATGCTTACAGAGACGACTGGAGCCAAGGAAAATTCTAACATGACAAAATCATAACGAAAGGCTCAATAAACTCATACCTTGGTCTTAACCAAATTTATGTGCTCTTGACCACTACATTGTGCTTTTACTTCAAATTATCCTACAATGACTTTAAAACACAGTTGATTGTTTTTTTCTTCCAATGTAAGGTCAGTCTCTGTACCAGACTCTATAGAAACATCTTCAATATTCACCCAGAGTTTTATCTGATTTTACGTAGGTATAGGCTACATGTCAGCCTGTAGTACACCTTGACAAATGTAACTAATACTGAATTAACTGTACTGAGGTGATGGGTGGCAACCAATTGTTGGTCTTAGGTCCCATCTTTGCTTATGATGAACTGTGATGCAAAAGTTGCCCTAGTTGTTACACCTGGTCTGTCTAATTTTTTTTTTATTAGACCTTTATTTAGCTAGATAAAGTCCCATTGAGATTGAGATTTCTTTTACAAGGGCAACTTGGCCAAGAAATGAGCAGCACACAGCATGAAAGAAAACAGGTTTAACAGACAAGTAATAACAATATATTAAAACAAACAGTAATATAGTAAGAACATAAAAGTTAGCAAAAGTGTACTCTTAGGTGTCTTGGTCTCAACTTGGTCCCAGTTATGTGGTCTTGACTTCAACATGCACTTTGTTTTAATTTGACTTTCTGTTCTCAAAATATCTAATTGCATTTTAAAACAGTTCATTGGTTTTTTGGTCTAAAATAACTTCAACAGTATTTGAGTTACTGTGTAACATTTTGTGTGTTGTTGACTCATGTTTTTATGTGTGTACTTATGCATACTGTGCAGCTTTTGCAAGTGTTTCTGGGCTTTGAACACAGTCTACTATAAGCAAAAGGAAGAGCATGGCTGATGTGGATGTACATACCGCTCTAGCAGACCTGCTGATATCAAAGGGCTTTAACTTCCTCAGTCTTAACTCTTTTACCTTCACATCAGCGGCACTTCTCCATCTGTGTGTGTGTGTGTGTGTGTGTGTGTGTGTGTGTGTGTGTGTGTGCATGTGTGTATGTTTGTGTGCATGCATGTTTTTTTTCTATCTTTATGGGGTCCAAAACTTCATAGTGTCCAAAATACCTGACTTTACAACATAAATCCAATTCTTGAAGACTAGTTTTAAATCGAAGGTTAGGGCCAGACAAGTAATGCTTATGGTTTGTATTAGAGTTAGTCATCACTAAATGAATGCAAGTCTATGGAGTGTCCCCATATGGCATAAAAGTAAGAGAATGTGTGCATGTGTCTGCCGTCAAGTCCTTACTAGCCTCTTTTTAATCCTGGGTCATTCAGGTCTGCTGAAACACTGAGCCACAGAATGTAAACACAGCCTTATTAACACTGTCAGAAACAGTAATCTTCCTCTATAAATGTCAACCATGACTAGAGCTCCTGCCTCAGATGTGCATTGAGCTGTAGTGTGTAGACTCAAGATGGAAAGGAGAATTATGTTTGGTTATTAGAGGGTTCATTTTAATTAATAATCAAATTTAGTCACTTGACAGTGCATTGACACAGCTATCACTAATATATTTAAAATACTAGAAGCCTTTTCAACAGATATTGGCAAACACATGCGCTGACATTGTGGGTTTCTGTGTTCTGTTCAAGAGATGTCAGGACACTGGAAATTCCTTGGAGTTGGAGTCCGTTTATTTTTCCAGATAAATCAACAAGACATGCAACTTAGTGAACATAATCAGACACAGACCCAGCTCTTCTTTTTCCCAGAAAGGGATCATTTGAAAGTAATGTTTAATATATCAAATTAACACCTGACAAACCAGCTTAGTTCTTGTATGAAGTCATATATAATCAATAATAGGGCTTTCACACAACTTAAAACAAATCACAGAAGAAGTAGGTGGTCCTGGCTTCAGGTGAGCACAGAATAGAATATACTTTAACTTTAGAACTATTGCTGCTAATGGTCAGTTGCACAACCTTGGTTTTAAAGCAGCATTAAAGCGCCATCAGTAATAAGAGAAGCACATTTATGTTAAATTAGGGTCTATAACCTCGGTGCTTTGGTTGAGGGATGATCCTCCTGAATATTTAACCACTCTAGTTGGCTAAACAATCTCATACCAAAACCTTATCTTAAATTATGCTGTGGCAACTTGGACATTTAACAGGCGTCCATATAAGCCTTATATCTCATTCCTGTGCTCTGCCGCCTCAGGATAGCCAGTAAGTCTCTGCTGGGAGCTCCTGTTCCTCCTCTTGCTGATCTGTTTACAAACCACAACCAAACATACGGTGACTGGCCCACAGTTCATCTCTGTCTGTTTACGCTGTTAACCGCAGTATGCACGTCAATGCTGAGCCACAGGAGGGTTGGGCTCCAGGGAGGCTGAAGTCGGGGCCTTGGAGAGCTGCAGGTGCATGAAGGTTAGCCAAAGATGCCACAGCACCAACTCTAGTGATGAGAAGAGGATCAACACAAATCCTCCTGCAGTGTCTCACCCTTGATCAAAACTTGGATCCCGTTACTTAAGTAATATTAGCTCCACTGCAGCTCAAAAAAGCCAGCCATGCAGCGCTGGTCCTTCTTAAGTAGGACTCATGACGTGTTTATCAAATTGCCTTGTTTGCATTTTTCCATGAGAAAGTTGGGAACTCTTGGACCGGCTCCATGTGCTTACGGCTCTGTACCTAAAGGCAGTTCCTCCCACAAAAAGTCTCCTTCGTCATGTGATCGAGCTCAGGGACAGCTACCCTTCCCATGGTCCTCATGTTCCTCCCCTGTCCCTGAGGGGATGAGGACCAGGTTTGACTGAATGAGGGAGGCAGACAGAAACAGAGCCACTGCGACAGTGCGAGGGCGAGACAGAAAAAGAGAGACATCTGCTTCTCATCTCGATGGGAAAATTCCCCCGATCCTAGAGATTAGGTTGGAGTCCCCCAGTCAGAGCATGCTGGCTCCTCCGAGGCTCACTATTTGTAAGCAGGATCCTTTAGGCCTTGTTGGCTCTAATCCAGAGTATCCCCTTTGAGTGAGTGAACTGCTGATTTCACTACAGTGACATACTTTCAGAATGACAAATAAGAGGTAAATAGAAAATCAGATAAGTGATAATTGTGTTTCTACTTTCATTTACAACATGGTGTTTAGAAGGGGGGGCATTAAGGGTTCAGTGGGTCTCGTGATAACTATGGCTGCACTATCCTGCAGTCATTTCTCTTGTTACATCAATGCCCGTGGGTGCTGCTCTGTTTATTTTCTCCTGATTAGCGCTGCGTACTTTCACTCGTTCACAGTACGGGGTGTGTGGAATTAGTGGTCTGTGTTCATTCAACACCACTTCTTTCCACTGTGGTTCAAGGCTTATCATGACACCCTCTAACCCCCAAACTCTTTCATGCCAGATCACCTTCTGAACGCCCAGACGAGACCCACGCTCTGACTTTGTTGATGTTACTGCTAAGATTGTCAAACATTAGCTTTCAATCATTCTTCAAGCTGATCAATGAGAAGATAAAAGGCATTTGCCAAAACAGACTGGAAACGGGCTTTTGTATAGTCTGAGAGCAATCATGCCTGTAATCACACATGATATTTCTGGGATGTCACAGTCTTATGGACGGGATGGCTGCCCTGTTCTTCATCACAGTGTTTATTGGAAGGACCTCACAGTTGGTTCAGGATCTGAGGAAAAGAGTCTCCGTTCTCTCTCTGAGCACTGTGGATTCACCACAGATCTCTAAAATCCCTGCAAATATAATGACGGTACAGCCCATAACGTGTAATATAAGAACTGTGAGGAAATTTTACTGAAACCTCACATCAGTGATCGACTTTTATTTGAATACGAAATCCACAATACTTACAAATCTGTCAAAAACAATCCCAAATTATAAATGCATCTTTACTTTCAAGCGTTTCCAAGTATTGGAGCGATGTGAATTAGTCAAGAAAGTGGAAAACAAGAAAAGAATTAAAACTAACTATGGGCCAGGGAGGCGCCTCCTTTCTCACAACCCCAGCTTCACCATCCTGGAACTTGTATATTTATTTGTTTATTTTCTTTTGTCGTGTTGTGGAAAATTAATTTTCAGCAAGAGATGTTGAAAATGCATCCTAACTAATGGCGAACCAAACTGGTTTTGTGACAGAAAACTGAACATCATTCAGTATGACTGGTCAAACCTGCCTTTATCGATTGCATTTGGTTCAGTTTAGTTGAAATAATGCCTGCAGGCTGGGTGTCAATGCCTGACTGTTTTATCCACCCTGGTGGTCCTTATTTATCTGTCCCCTCTGGGCAGTGTCATCTGGGGTTGGTTGTCTCTAACATCTTCGTGGTAGCAGCACTTCAAGACCAGACACTTAATTGTATCGTAAAAGCAAACATACACATTGTCATGAGGATTGAAACCTTCTGTCTCAGCATGTGCACAACAGTCATTGAATAAAGTATTTTTAAGCAGCATGAATCAACTGATGATAATAAATGGCACTCCTGCCAAATTCCCATCAGTCAGTTATATTATTTATTATTTCAAGTTATTAACTTTCCCTAACTCTTTGACCTCCACCCACCATCTCCCTGCTTTGCTCCCATTTCCTTGTCCCATGTTCTACAAGCTATAGCTTCTACACATAAATAAATCTTTGTGCACAATTTTGCTTGGCTGCAGTTTGTGTAAACACTTACACACATGAACTTCACCTAACACTTGCTCAGGCCACGGCCTACCTCTGGTCTTCTCCTCTCTGGGCTCCTCCTCTAATGCCTGATCATTTTATTTATTTATTTATTTTTTAACACTTTGCTTTCAAACCAAGAACCATACATTTTTCATGTCATTTCAGCTTGATTTTGTTTGGTTGTTGAAAAGTTTAGGCAGGATATGACCTGGATTACCTTTAAAGCAGGATCCATGTGCAGAATAGGTTTAGTTAAGAAAATGCACAAGATTATGTACCATAAGTTTGGCATGTTCTTCATTTTGGGCCATGTGTAGCTATTAGAATAAAAATCACAATACATTTTCCTGTACGTGGATACACTGATAAATCAGTTTAATGTCTTCTTTCCTAATTGCACTAAAATGTTACTTAGCTACCGAAAGTGGTTGATGTGTGTGTTTTCTGAGGAAACCTTTTAAAACTGTTACACATTGCCCCTGAGGGAGGACAAACTAATTTGAGGTAGAAAAAAAAAAACAAAAAAACCCCACTCTGTACCCTGAAAAAATAAACAGCAGCACTCAAGTGAGATTGCAGTCGAGTAAATCTCGCTCCCTGTTTGAATTCATGTTTACTTAAGTATCTCCCACTTCTAGGAATAAATCTAATCTCACTGCCTTTCAATCTCCATGCAACATTTACTATTAAAAGGTATATTCCATTAGCCTCAACCTCCTTTATCTCTTTTAAAAACATGTCAGGAGGCTGAAAAAAATCTTGTACGTTTACAAGGAAGCATGTTTACACAGTCATCCGAGGCTCGCTGCAGTACACCTGCTTGACCCGCAGAAGTCAAGATTATATTTACATGAAACATAATTTTGGGTTTATTATTTGGAGAGAATGATTTAACATTAAAGAGATATTACAAACATCTCATTTATCTGTTTAATGGCTTAAGCTGAAGCACCACCAACAGCGTCAACCTATGAACCCGTGAATGTGCTCCATATGTGGAACCTCTTAATGGAGTTTAGAATATCACCACAGGCCTGAGTTATAACCTGCTCTCTGACTGCGAGACCACTTCCACACAGTTTGTGCCGCTCAGTCTTCATTTATAAAGCTAACAGCTTTTCCAACGGGCAATGACACAAGTCGTAATAACTTACTCTTGGTGTTGTTTTTGCTTTTCTATAATACCAACCACAGGCTCTTGTCCCTTCAGCTGGTAAGAAGTGATGAAATCTTATCCAAGACAAACATGCAGTTTCCTCTCAAAAGCATAAGGTTTTCTGTGGTGTTAACTGGGGTGCCTCCTGAACACACGTAGACATCAATTCACAGGACACGTCTGCACATAGAACCACTAGGAAAAAAAGTAAAATTATTTATTAAGTACTCAGAACACTTCAGGCATTCATGTCAATTAAAAGAACATCAATACATCTCTTACATCACAAAGTCATGAGGTATTTAGCTTAGTTTAGACTAAAGGAAAGGAGAGATGATATCAAACGAAGCTGACAAACTGATATTTGGTGAATTGAAATGTTCAAATTGTTAGACTGTTACAGTGGTAGCTCTAAGTAAGAAAGAAGATGTAACTTTAATGTTTTGCTATATGTAATAATTGACCATGAATAATAAATTATTTTGTTAAAGAGCTTTTATGGTTTGCTTGAATGCTAATATGTTTTAGCTTTGGAGAGAAAAAAGGTCAGCTGTTTCCCAATATTTGCACTTTTTATGTAAAGCTGAGCTATCAATCCTTCATGCATTAACTATTTAGATTGATGTCAATCATCTGTTTCCCCCCAAAAATCTAAAAATGTATCCTTAAAACGATTACCCTTTTTATTTCTAAAAGACTGATCTCTGTTGAGCCGCTTTTGGTCAGGATTGATTGTAGTGTCTTAAAATGTGCTTTGCTTGTCAAATCAAACACAATAAATTGAGCCATACTTTTTGTAGAACTATGAATTAAATCTTTATTTAGCCCGTGGTTACTCACCAGCTGACACCGTGATGAACAATTCACAGCTGCATAAAGTTAAATGCTATCTAGAGATTTCTACATAACACTTCCAGACAAAAAATAACTTCCTATTGTCTGTCAAAATGTTGACTGGTTTCCTGCAATGTTCATACATGGAACTGACCAGGCGTGAAAACAGGATGACACCTGACAACCTTGACTGCATGAAACAAAAATGTATCTGAGACAAAAATATGTCAATGTAGAATGGAAGTGTAAACAGGATTTGCCATGTTTTCAATGAAAGAACGTGTTGTGATATAATGCTAATCACCTTAGGCAACAATAAGCTGCTTTTTACACATGGCTGAAGCACTTCCTATTTACCACTTATTACAATTTTAGTTTTCCTGTCAACAATACAGTTGATGCAGAAGGAAAACATTCACGGTTTGTCACAGCTAATTAATGACAGGAAGAAAGAGTCTGACTGGTGACTATTGTCATGTCCTGTTTGGGTCCGATGTCCAGGTGGTCAAGTCAATATGACAGCCCATCATCCCCCACAGTCCTCTAGTTAGTAGTAGTAGTAGTAACTTTATTCTTCCATTTAACAAAACATGATATATACATATATACAGTTTGGATCTCTGGGCCAAAAGGTGTTGGCTGAAGCAACAGCTTATTTATGCCTACCCTATTTACAAGAAGAAAAGGTGCAAAAACAAAACAAGATTAAAAGTTGGAACAGTTTTAAACAGCAACAATATAACAAAACAATTAATAAAATCTAAGCAAAATCTTAGATTCATACTGATAATTGGCTGACTTGATCCCAATTTTTTATATTTATATTGAGGTTCAGGTTGATTTTGTTGGTTTTTGTGTTCACATGCATTTACAACATGTATTATTCTGATTTAACACAAAACTACACATGAGCTGTTTGAACTAGTTGTAAATTATGTGACTAACTTGTGTCATTGGTGTCTGCAGGCTTTTAACATTTGTTCATGAGATCCTTCAAAGAAGGGGGCTCTCTGGCTCTCCACTTTCCCCTTGTAGGCCCCACTGTGGAGGAAACCAGTGCTACCCCAACAATGATGAATGAACATCATTAATGTTGTTCATCTGTTTACATTTTATGCTGAAATCTGGGAAAATGAGGGGTCAACAGCTAAAGGGAAATGTGCTTACTTTGGCACTCCAGTTTCTGAGAGCCACCCATTTGGACTTCAGAACATCAAGAGACACTACAGATGGTAAGGGACTTATTTATTTGACCATTTGACCTCTTCTCCAAAGAATTGGAGCATTTCTGCATCTTCGTCAGCTTCTGCATTTTTCTCAATATTTGGACTAACTGTAGGTGGTTTTTTTTTCCTAAACACAACGCACCAATCTATCAACATCTCAGCATAATAACATTAAAGAGGAGTCATTGCATCTTCTTAAACAAGTCTAATATTCAGTCTAACCTGTTCCGACATCCTTTCAGAGGCAGAAGACATATTAGTACTTTTACAGCTATGGCAGAGGTAATCAAAGCTGACTGTTCACAATCTGACAGAGCAGAGATTCATCTTCCCTGCAGTTCGCCCAGGCCAGCCTTGCCCGTCATGTCAGCATGTATTTATGGTGCAAATCATTTAAGTGAACTTATTAGGCCCTATCAGCTGGTGCACCTTTGAAAACATAGATAGATCACTGGGCAGATGGTGAGACAGGAGTCAGAGTCTGACACTGTTCTCTGAACAAATACAGGCTGTGCTGGGAGTTGAAGAGAGGAGCAGCCCTTTTTAGCTCTCCTTCAAATATCATTGAAACAAAATGAGACTTGCTATATCAGTGTAACCGTAATGATTAATGATTAAATTACATAAAGTGCTGGATGTGTTCATTTAGCTAACTGAATGGCTTTTTGATTAATCTGAATGTGCAGTTTAAAGTACATATTAAGAAAAATAGCTTGGCTGCGGAATAACATTTTCAGCATCCAGACAGTGGAGGAACACTGAGATAGACAGGGCAAGGCCTGGACAAAATAATTGTGGAGTCAGATTCCCTAAAGAATCAGTTTGCTTCGCTTCGATTCTGTCATCTGCCTGAATTTCACAAAGCATCCATCATTGCCATGTAGAGATACAATTTAGGGAAAGACTACTGTGATATTGCACAGCATAATTAGAGGAAATGTCTTTCATCATCCTGGATTGTTTGTGCTTACTGGTGCTCTGTCCAAGACGGTTAGCTGGTAATGGGGGGGATGTCTCACCCTGCTTCAAGTGTCTGAGATGTTTAGAAACAACACACTCCTGAGTGTGGTCTGCACAATAGCAGAAGGCAGAAGAGCTTTTCAGCACTGTTGAAGGAATGTGTGGAAGCCCACAAGGAATCCTTTCGTTCCAGGGTTTCTGCAAACACAGAAGTCCCACACAGAAGATTAACTCTGTGTGTCAACAGTAATGGAATCTCCTTTTCTGTCTCTGCAAACTTAACTAAATACTAAAGTCGCTCTGCCTCACTGAGGAAACGCTCATCATGGAGCCGGGGCCAGCAATGAGTATACCATGTCACCACTGAAAAAGATCTCTAAATGTTTACCTTGCCTGAATATCTCTGGCAGAATGTCCTGAGCACTCAGAAGCAGTTTCTCAGCATGTATGTGTATGTTCAGCAGTGTAAATCTCCTGCAGTGTATAATCTACAAATCATAAATAAAGCATCATTGGCAGTGTCACAAGCTCTGGTCCACTGTGGTAAGTATTTACAACACCACATCAATTAACATGTTGCAGCTTTAAAAAGACTCATCTCATTAGTTAGTTCTCTAAGGACAGATGAAGAGGAGAAGAGATGAAGACAGAGAAGAAGGGGAGGAGATTTAAATGTCCAGCCTGTGAAAAGGTAGTGAGGGGCAATTAGAGGCAAGTGTTCAGACCCAGAGCTCAAAGCAGCACCGAACACTGAGGCTGTGGCTGCACTTTTCCACCTCACTTCATTCTCTTTACTTTTTTTTTTTTTTTTTTTTTGGAGCGGATCATCACTTGTCACTGAAGTATTTGGGACTGAACATCCAGCAGAATGCGCTTTTCCCTGCAGCTCTGAATATGCTTTGTCGATAGTGCGCACCACTGTTCCATGCTGCAGATGTTGGACCGTTTCAACTTTTGTGCTTTGATTGTTGAGGCGAATGTTGTAAAAATTAGAGGTTTCGTTGCCAGCATTGTTTTATTACCTCTGCACGTCCACTTTGCCCGTGGGGCCTTATTCATTAGTAAGCACAATCTACTTCATCAAGTTACACGCGGCTTCGGAGCTACGTGACTGCAGTCATTCTCAGCTTTACTAAACCCGGGCCGGATGACTTGGAAATTCTCAGTCAGCATCTTCTTCTTCACTGAGTAGTTGGCGACTTTTTCTTTTTTTTTTTTTGCTGGATTGTGTTTTTTTATTGCACTCTCGGAGCCACTATACTACTCCTCTAGTTGCAGGGATCGCGAAATGAAACTCGGTTTTGTCATCGAGACTGCGGTGGCGCTTTATCTGCTGCTCTCACCTGCACAGGTAAGAAGATATTCACCATTCACTGTTTAACTTCACTCTTAAGAGGATTATTAATATCACACTGTAGGAAACTGAATGATTATTAACATGTACATAGAGAATATAAAAGTTGAGTCAGCAGAAGTCAGCTGATGTAGTGATACTGATCCATTGTGCTTTAACACCTTCATAGTGAATTTCCTGCACAGTTCATTCATAAGATGAAACGTGACAAACTGCATCACTCTACCCATGGAGGACGTGATGCAAAGTGACTCCCTGTTATATTTGGCCAAGTTTAGTAAGCTTATAATTACAGGCGCATCATACTTTAAGACCATATTCACAGACTTGGATTACACACACAGTTTTTTTTTCCTTTCAGTGTAGATTTCCATCAAAGATCCAGGGTGCTTTTAGTGTGAGTGAGAATGTCACCAAATGAAATATCTAACTCAATCAATTATATGGATGCATTTGTATGCCCCCCCCCCCCC
>JAPTYQ010000016.1:16768676-16818407 GCA_029814465.1 Ostorhinchus cyanosoma | reverse complement strand
AAAGTGGTTGGTCTTTGCATGTTTTTATGCTATAAGGGAGATTGAATGTTGTTTGTGTGTTTGTAGGCGTGGGCGTATAGACCACATGCAAAGAATATCTGTCACTTTACAGATAGACAGCTATGGTTTTTGTTTTCTAAGTGTGCATTTGTGAACTGAGTCCCTTGGTAATAAAATTTCATTGTAGTATATCCATCCTAATGTCATTTCCTATCTGGTAGCTCTTTGGCTGTGTATTGCTTGGAATACAATATCAAAATATTACTGTTGTTTATTGCCTTCTCTTTATGGCTGAACATCAAAATGTGTGCTTGGGTGTGTATATTTGTTACACAAACAGTTTGTTTGAGCCGCTGAGCACACAGCACTCAGCTGCCTCAAGCAGCACAAGTTTAGCAACTGTTTTTCTTTTTAATTGTTGTGGAAATTAAATAAGAGTGTTTGTGACATGAATGTTGTAGGTAATGAGAGCCTGAGAGCAGCTGGGAAGCTACGGGCCTGCGTGCGCATCATTAGGAGCTCAGAGGCTCCCAGGCTCCACGCTAGCGTAAGCCGCTAATGAAAAGAATGTAGTCACAGATCTCATTTTTCAGGCAATTCTTGTGTAAACTGGAGATTTTCCAGTGTATGCACAGTGGAACAGGGGCCCCACATAAATCACACAGGCTGGCTGCCTCCAGTGAAAGAAAGAGGGGGTTTTGAGCACATGCTAACCACACAGACATATGCTGCAGGAAACTGGAAATCTGCAGTGGCACAGCTAGAGAGAGAGGCACTCACAGCACCTACACCTGTCTAGCCCCCCACCCCTCTACCACCCCACTTTTCCCATCTCTTCTAGCTCTCTATCCATCTCCACCATGCTGTCTAACAGCCCAACCCCCACACACCCATAACATCCCCTCCTACCCGCAGGCAAACCAACCAGCAACGCCTGCATGCAAGCCATTGAAATGGGTCATTTTTTAATTAAATACAATATTAATTACTGCGAGCATCATTAGCGATATGTGAGATTTGACTAATTAGTGTAATAGTTTTGGAGTCACGCTCATTAAATATGAAAATTACAGCAGTAGAAAGGATTGGTTCCGTGATCAATCTTGTATGGACAGAAAGGAAATGATTTAGAGAATAGCTTTTATTGTACAATTAACTCCATTACAACCTGCCAGACAAGAATAAAGAGAGCAGGGAATTTGGTTGGTGTTAAGAGTTTCACACAAGTGCTGCCTCTAGCTGTTGGCTTCCCCTCACTTTCAAATGCAATCTCATGCTTGTAACTAGATGAGACACTTGCCAAAGCATACAAGACCATCCAGAGAAACCATAGCCTCATCACCCACTCAATTAGGACAGCTGCCAAATGAAAGACTTGTTGATCTCTTTTATTCGACACCCTCAGAGTTCATTGTACTTTAGTTTGGCAGCTTTGCACTCAACTAGAAAAGCAGGTCATTGACTGTTGACGTGAAGGAATTTTTCAAATGAACTGCACTTTATTTTGAGCTGTGAGATTCTAGTGAACTTCCAGCTCTGATCTTTCTGTCATGGAAAACTGGAAAGACATTATGCTTAGAATTAAAGAAGTGAAAAGTTGACCAAAGAATGACCTGCAAAAAGTAATTTATACTGTATGCAAACAGACACTGCTCTGAAATGAACAGTCCTCGTACTAGAAATAGTGTGTGGACGGTCTCCAAGGTGTCCAGTGGGCACTGAGCTGTATTGTTATTTGTGTGCATCAGAGTCTCTCTCCAATGCTCTGGTAAACACATTGCATAGGATCAGAGCCAGAGCATAAGAGCTGAACAGAGCTCCTCTATGTCCTCACTATGTGTACGGCTAAACACTGAGCCATACAATTGTCAGCTTTTCTGGACTGGACTTTGTGTGTTTAGCATATCAAAGCTGTGAAAATAACCATGTTTGCGTTGCCTCTTCTCTTTCCAGGTGGTCTATCATATCTGGGCCCTCAGACCGGATGGCACACACTGTGTGTGTTGATCACTGAGGCATCTGGGTAAGGGGAACACCCCTGGCTGGCACAGCAAGTGTGTTACTTTCAGTACAAGTGATAGCAGCTGTGACAAAACAAACAAGACCTAAACCTCATTCAAATTAGGCTTCTTTTTATTCATCTGTGAAAATTGTGACAGACAAATGGCATTATGTACAGCGCTAAACGAAGATGTCCTTGTAATTATTTATTTATAAATTGTTAATATAGTAATTGACATGATAAATGGGCATTTATGAATTTTTAAAGCTGAGTCTGTCATTCATGAACTGTACGTCAGTATTTTAGTGAAGGGACTGGACTGCCATTTATGATCAGTCTTAACAGAAATTAAAATATTGTTCTTGTAACGTATCAGCACATTTATAAATAATTTTGTGGGACTCTGGTGACATCAGTTTGAATGAAATTGTGATATCCACCCTATAGTGAGACTCAACATTGCTTTTGACCTTGTAGTGTGAATGTCTTTGTGAACCTCTGCTTGTGTACGTATGTACCATAAACATTTTCCCCTCTTTGAATATATGCAATAATCCTATCTCCAGCCACATGAATACTGGCCCTCCATATTATTGTAATGCTAACCTCCAGACTGCACGTCTGATAGCCAATACTTTATCACAGCTTTGCCTTTTTTATGGGTCTGGTGTCTCTTTAAAATGATTGCCCCTGTTTTGATCTGATTAATTTTGTGTGAGCACAAACAATTACTTTTCATCTTTATCTGCTCAAGGAATCACCCCTTTTTATGGGTATCATTTATTACAGGTGGACAGCTACTTGTTTATTAGAATTTCAAGCAGCCTATCGCAGCCAAGATCTCCCGCGGTCTATATTTACATTTCAACTTCAGCTAAACAGGCATGACAAACACACATAGCAAAGGGCCAGCCACGGCCACACTTCATTTTCATACTGCCTCCTCACAGGCCAGACGGGTGGACTTAATGCAAAAGTTCCTGACATGGTGGCAGAAGGTGCTGAGCAGGAGGGAGAGCAAAGAAGAGAGAGGAAACTGAATGAGAGAGGAGGTAAAAAAGGGAGATGGTGATGGGATGTGGAGAGCAGGTTGACTGAGTATGTATTTGAGCTTTCAGGTGAGTGTCCATCATTCAGGGGAAGAGGATGGGTTCATGGCCTTTGAAATCCATCCATGGCAAGGGGGTCTTCACAGTGAATATAAATATATGTGTGTGTGTGCCACGGCCAGGGCCACTCTTGACAAGCCAACAGCTGTTAATTATGAATTGGCCTGCAGAGAGGGAGACAGGCTGGTGAATATGCAGAGCTGAAGGAGTGCGCAGAGCCCATGCAACACAAGTGTCAGACCCCCACTGCACCCGGAGTGGCAGGGGTTGACCTGGGTGTCAATCACCAGCACTGGCCAAGCAACAGGACAGGGATTGCTTGGAATGAGCCCAAAAAACTGCAGTTTAGCCAATGTAGAAAATAACTTTTTATTTGATGTTGATGCAAGAAGTTAAATATCACCCTGATAGAAAAAAGTTGGTGTATTTGACATGAAAAGTTGAACTCAAGGTAGGAATGATCTTACAATGTGAGTTATAATATAGTTGTAATTTAACGATTTTTTGGGATTTATTGAATGCGTCTTCCACCTTTTGTGGTTTACCTTGGATAACCAGATGAAAGTTTGTAATTTACAACTCCTCAAATTCCAAATAAGTACATTTCATAATACTCAATTTACATGCAAAATATTTCATTACATTGGTATATCTGTCCCAGCTGTCAGGCATCCAAAAAAATGTCATGTAATGAAATTGTAATCATTTATATTTGAGAAAATATGTACTTAAATGACAGTTAAGTTAACTTCTTCATTTTATGAAACACTTAGACCTTTGCAGGGACATTAGTTCACAATAGGGCTGACACATAGAGACCAACAAATATTCCACAGCTACAGGATATTTCAGTTGATTATTTAACCTATTAAGTTACATGTGTTTGGACTGTTGGATGAAGCCACACAAGGAGAACATGCTAATTGTTTGCAGACCCACTGGTGGAATAGATCCTGGGACTTTCTTGCCCTGACAGATTGCAACTGACTGCTTGCTCTTTGCCTCATCCTCCCCTACAGCGGCCGTTAAAAATATTCTGGGCCACTAAGTCTGGTCCACAATCAGACACAGTATGTGATGGTATTGCACTTACATGCATGATGCCACCCATCAAATAAAAGGAACAAAATGCAGGGAAAAAAGAGGAAGAAATAAGTTCTGAGCTACAATAGAAACATGGCAGCACTGAGGTAGATGCATCCCATTCTAGCATAAGAAAATGTTTATTATTATTATTATTATTATTATTATTATTATTATTATTATTATTATTATTATTATTATTATTATTATTATTATTATAAGTAGAAGTATAGACTGTATACACTGATCACTGATGAAATAAAACTATGAAACATTTCTGGAAAAAAACAAAAGCAAATCCTTAAATCAGCCCTTAAATGTTCACACTGTACTTTAAAATCAGAAGAGGGTTCTAACATTACTGTACATGATTGGTATAAATTTCTATTTATATTTTTAAGACCTTTATTGTTTTTATATCAAATATTTCTCATATTCATTCATATTCAGAACCGCTTTGTCCTCAAGAGAACTGTGGGGACCATTTTTGTCAAAAGTAATCAAATATTAGTTACACAGTTTAGTTTAATTAATTATTTCAAATAGTTATTCACATATTACTCGTTACAGGTTGTCAGATATTGTGTCTGAGCATTTGGCTATCCCGTCCTTCTGTCTGGGTTCCTTTCTGCACATTATCACTCCACCTATATTTAATATATTCCGTACATATCCTCTGTAGACATTGTTTATCCAAATGTCTGTACACAAAAAAACTATTGCACAGTTTGGGACAAGACACCTCATTTAGTGGATTCAATTTTTTCTGATAAAGGTTTTTTGGGGATTTTTCTCTTCACTTAAACAGGCAGGGCAGAGGGCATGTATACCATACATATTATGCAGCCCATTAAGATAGTGGGCTGTGTCAAAATAAAATGCAATTGAATTGTTCCTTGAAGCATTGCATTTCTATAATAAATCATCCCAAAACTACCATTGTTCATTTTCTTCAATAGTATTTTTCTGCTGTTTCTGTTTGTAATTGTTTGGTCTATGGGGTAAGATGCAAGAACTAGCATCTATATCAGGAGTAAAGTAAACTGTTTTCTTAGTGCCTGATGTGTAAAGAAATCAATGACAGTAAAAACCTGAACAAATATAAAGGAGATCCAGTGGTGAACACTTAATAATCCCAGTTATGTGAGGGGTAAAGCTTTTGTCATCTTTTAAAACCTCATATATCACTAGTCACTGTGGAAATCTTCTGTATGTACACACCAGCCATTCTCAGAAGGACCAGGGTTAACAGGGCCTGTGCCTTTAATGACAGGAATATCTCCAGGAATTTTAATTAATTTTCCACTCTTAGCAGCTGAATCTGCGTTAATTTCCCCCTCAAGGACTTTTATAAATTTCATCATTAATAAAATCAGACATTCAATTAGTCCCAAAATCCAGATTGCCAACTGTTTCATAACAGTCCTGCTCTGATTTTCCCTTTTTTATTAGGTTGAGTGAAAAAAAGTTAAAACTAATTTCATTAATCTAATTGTCATAACTTCAAACCATCTCTTAATTAGTTCAAATTAATATGATTAATCACAATAATGACAAAAACTCATTCAATTACAGGTTTTCAATGGCAAGTGGATGTGTTGAGGGTGATAGGGGCATAAAGGATGAGGGCGGGAAGCAGAGCTGGCTGCAAGAGACGGGATTGGTCATGATTATTCCGATGACTGACAGGTTATCAATCATGGCACACTTTTAATAAAGGCTGCTGAAACTTCAGTGGAAGGCCTGGCTCAGTTGTCTTCTTTCTTGTTTTATTTCTTCAAAATCCTTTGGAACTCTCCTTATTCCTCTATGAAATATGATCCTTCTTTGAATGACTTGAGCTGCACATTTTAATGAAGAGAGTGGCGTGCATAAAAACAAAAATGGACTCATCCATATGTAAATAAAATGACGGTAGTGCATATACTCATCTCCACTACCCCATTATTGCTGAAAATTGCATACGTTTATGCGCTGGAATGATATCACTTTATTTTCATTTGTCTGAGCGTTCACTAAAGCTGTGGAAGAGTGTGCCCTCTCTCTCTCATTCCTTTTTCTCCATCTCTCTGCAGACATATGGATCTGAGAGATGCCTGCTGCTTTGCTTTCAATCAGGACCACCGATCTAACAAAGCATGGGAGCAGAAGCATGTCACCATTTGTCACATGCCACTGGGGCACAAGCTGAGCAGCAGGTACACCCTCGGGTGTGCAGGGCCAGGAGGGAGTGCTGCAGCTGCCAGTCTCAGGCAGGTTCCCTCTTGTCCCGTGCTGTCCCCTTGGGACCAGCCACCCAAATGTCCCCATTTAGTTGTCTGGGACTATTTGACCTGTGATCCACCCATCTGGATGCACTGAGAGGGCTGCTTAGCTTCTATCACCAGAGGAAGGAGTCTGATGAACATTAGGCCCATCTGGGATTAGCGATACCCCCTGGAGAGCCCCAACCTCGGACTCCTACAGACATCCCTGCACTTTACCTCTCTTGTCTATTCATTCCTGCTCGTTCTCTCTACTGCTTCAGCGTACGACACTGCGGCTTTGATCTGCTCACTCCTGAGCTTTGGTGCTGAACAGGGGAATTCACCTGCCACCCCAGGTAAAGTCAACCAAAGCCTGCTGGAGCGTTAAGCAAAGCATAGCATAGATACATATGTTATGTCTCTGTGACAGTGCTTATCATGCAGCTCAAGGGCTCCTATCCTTTACCCAATGGTTATATCTCACACAGCATTGGATCCATGTCTGATGCATATCTTGTCTGACAGCATAGTTGAAAGCCTGGAGGATGACAGACATGTAAAAGTATACATTGTACACCCAAGTGCGCTGAGTAATGTACGCTGTGGCTTTTAAGTTCCTGTAATCTGCAGGGGCTTGTGTCTTCCAGTGCCATTGTTTGTGAACTCTGGTGATTAGAGGCTATTGGAAGTGAAGCAGAACCCAACAGTCAGCGGTGCCATATTTTAGTAAAGCTGTGACCACATGGGGCAGCATATGGAGCTATTTCCTCTCCTCTCTCCAGGACTTTTTAGACATGTCAGTTGGGCCTTAATCATGCATTTTTCTGCATGAGGGGAGAACTGGAGTGTCTGTGCCGAGTTGGCTTTTGTGCCCTGCAGTTCTTCACCAACACAGTCAATCAATAGTGCCAGGCACCACAGTGCTCACAACACACACTCAAACACACACACGGAGCTACAAAGACAGATACTTACGGGCTGTTTATTTCAGTCACTACACATTATTCAAACCAAAATGCTTTAGAATTTTTTCCTTATTGTCGTCATACTTTATAATTAGAGGAGAGTGGGGACTATACCATTGCTCAGTAGTTCAGCTTTCCAGAGACTCGGGGACAAAAGGGGCATTTTTCAAGGTCTAAACCCACCCTCCCCTCATATGAACAGCCATCTCTAAGTCCCCAGCCACCCTTGAGAGAGAAGCACAGCCTTCCATGTGCATAAAGTTGAAATAAACTGCAGTCTGTATTTTCATTGGGGAAAGTGAACCCAATTTACACGCTGCTCCATTGGAGATGAGCACTCTAGCGTACCCTAGCTGGTAATCTTGCTCAGATTCCCCCTTTGTGTCCTGCATTATTGTTGAAATAAATAACCTTTCACTGCAATCAGTGTGGGGATCTTCACTTAAATTATCGCCCCACAGATAGCTCACTCATGATCTGCTTCTATATCCATTAACTATCCGGGAAAGTGATTTATTGGTGAAGGGTAAGAAAAAAGGAACGAGGAGCAAAGTGAAGGAGTCAGTTTGGTAAGACAATAGTGCCCTCTACTGTTGGCAATGGGAATGGTTTTCAGACAAGGGCCACTCTGGAGAGGATGCTGATAGCATCTTTAATACAGACATTCTGATGAAGTTTTACAAAAGAGTTCTACAATTAAACCCAGTTAATATGTGCTTTTAAATGCAAGACCCTTTATATAAAACAATGACAACAAAGTTATGACAAAGAAGTTGCAAGAAAGTGTCAAAAAAGCAAGTGTCACAAATGCACATCCCTAAAAAAAGGCAGTGTTAGGTACAGGACAGTTTCCCATCAGATGAAGGCATGGACATCATGCCCTGTATCAGTTGCAATTCAAGCCAGGGCTTCAGTTCAGTACCTACCCCCCTTCATCCCTCCATCCCCTCCTCTGCAGTCCCTCCTTCCCCTCACTCCTGTGATGTGTCGTTACACGCTCGGCTGGCTCCTCTTCCATGACAGACTGTTACTTCCTGGAGCGGAAACGCATTTGATTGTTAACATCTGGGCCATTACAATTGCAAACTAGGGCTCTGTACATCAATCAGGAAGTGATTTCAAAACAAAGAGACCGTCCTCCAATCAATCTATTGGGAAGCGGGGGCATTACATGCTCCTGTAATCCCGGCTAATTAGCGGGATAATGGGAATGAGATTTATGAATCTGCTGAGGAGAGTGGAGGTGCGAGGGCACACTCAAATTAGCAGGGATGCACGCCAGCCAGGGCTGCAATAAGGAGGATGTGCTGTTGGTTTTTATCAACTTCTTGCTGCCTGGACACCTTTGGCTTGGTGTCCCTGTGAGGGGAGCATCACAGGCTAATGTGCAGCCACTGAGGCACTGTTACACTACATCAAACTTCTGTTTAAAAAAGACTGTGTTAACATCAATGAGTGGAGCCTTTCCAGCCGCTTAATGCTTCTGTTGAACATCTGGTATTTCCCAATAAAGTAATGCACAATACACAGCCACACCATCAAAGTACAACATTACAATGACCAAGGTACTGTAAACAACAGATGCATCAGTTTGTGTCTCAGGTTGTTTAGCTTTGTCTTGTTTCTTATAAACCTCATCCAGTGTTGTAAAGAAAACAAGAGCTCTTATGGTTTTGAAAAGCATAAAGCGTCTGGTGATTTGGTTTTATGTCTGAAGCAACCTCAGCTGATAGTTGGGAGTTCTACTTCTATTTCTCGAATACTTTTCTAACCAATTTCATAGTGTTGAAGGATTTAATTTTAGAGTGTTTTTCACTGCAGATTAAATGCCCTTAAGCGTAATTTGCAACATGTTCTATGAGGATACTCAAAATGGGTGAAATAACATTAATCGTTTGGATTACTTCATCACGGACACTATAATTGCACGTAGGAATGTGAATCAATTCACTCAATAGAGTTTTTTTTTTTTTTAAAGATGTCTTTGTAATGATATTTAATCTTATGCACATGAAGTTTTGTGTTATGAACAAATATAAATTAATAATATATCTCAAAGTGATTTTTTCTTTGCGTCCTACTCACCTTTGAAAGTGCACTGAACCCAGGAGTCACTGTATGTTAAAACTTATTTACAAGATGTAATTATATGGAAACATAAAGCAGTGTATTGTTTTGTTTGGCAGAAAGGATGAAGACTACATTTTTTTTCTTTAATATTTAGAATCCGTAACATTCTGTAACAGAACAGAATGAAAACCAGTCAATGAAGATGAAAATAAAATGTAAATTCACTTGTACAGTACAACGCTCTGATTCAGTTTCTGAAATGTATTTTGTACCGAACAACCATTGTGCTCCTGTTAGGATAGAAATTACCCCAGAAAAGACAGTTTTTCCACAGCACAAAGTGGGTGAATATGATAGAAGATAAATAACAATAATAACAATCTAATTTACTGTTCAGTCAAACAACCTGGTTGCCCACTGTCACTCAGTCCTCTAGTGTCGAGTATAGATAGGTAGGCTTTACATGCATAATCTACTATGATACATATAGACTTTTGTATTTTGTTTTTAAATCAGGGGTTCATGGGACATTTGTGACACCACTAAATCCCAGAGCAAATAATGTTTAACTTAAAACAAGCAATGGCTTTAAGCAATCTATTGATTTTAATATTAAGACTGGATTGATCAGCTATTTAAATTTTAATTGTGACCAAATTCTATTGCGCTGATTCTTTATTCTTCATCTTTTTGTAAAACTAAAAATGATTAATTTGAAAAAGTGTTGGCAAAAAGTCCTCTGTGCCTCACTTATCGTTTAGTAGAACATCTCAGAAGCTCATAATCTGTGGAATATAACAGAATCTAGTTGTGCATTGGGTCTCCCAGTTGAACATGTAGCCGTTGTGACTCTGAGGCGGTGTGTGTGAGACTCCGTATCCCTGGAGGTGGAGGCTGGTGCCACCCTGCAGCCTCTTCCTTCCCAGCGGCCCCAGGCCTGACCTTGCCCGCTGGCGGGGGACATCTCCCATTAAAGCAGCGCATTGTGATAAGGCCATTTCTTTTCCTTCAGCATCCCTTTAATGTCATCCCTGAAATATGAAGTCATTAAGCGATATTAAAACAGTGCTGACAAACTAATTAACAGAAGACATTATACGGGATGGGCTCGATTAATCCGCTTTAATTGCTCTTTTAAATGGGGGCTCCAATTAAAATTAATAAAGATTTACTGGTGATCACACCAAACTACACCAAGAAGTGGTTGTCTGAAGGGCAGCCTAAAGTCAGTGTCCTACGTTCTCAAGTTACACTCCCTTTGCCCCCTGTGCCCTCCCACTATGAGCCTGCCAAAAAGCCAGTATCTATAGGCATTAGACTGGAGATTAAACTGGAGGACTGTCCCAGTGCCCCCAGTCCCACAGCTCCTTTTGTTTCCAGCTCAGATGCCTCAGCTCCTGCCTTGTTTTTGTCTTTCCATGACCCTGATTAGCAGAAACTGCTTCATTTTCCCATGAATATTACAACACAAGCACACTGACTGTGCACAAACACTCATGGCATTCTGACTCAGGAAGATACAAAACACAGTGTAGAAATCTGTGAAACTGCAGTGATCAAAAAGAGTTCATTTGTGCACTTCTTTGGAGTGTTTCTTGTGAGGATTAATGATGAAATCCCTCAGCATCTGCTTCTACACAGTGACAAGTGCACCCCTGTGTGGAGATACCTGCATACAGCAGACTGTAATCCTGCATATTCATTGGCTACAGCACAGATTAAAAATCTATAACATAAAATATAATATGCAACATTATACAATAGACTGACCGATGTAGAACCTATTGCATGCACTTCGTGCATAAAACTCCACTGTAAAGGATGAGGCTTCCTCTGTCAGGTTTCTGAGTTCCATGTACTACAGCGGACCTTCACTAGATGATGCTGTTACTCCAAGAACTGCTGGCTTGTTTCAGTCGGCAGCTCTAATGTTTATTCTTTTTATTTCGTCAGTCTTCCAATATGAGACCCCATGTATTGTTACAGCTTCATCAACTTTTGCATTTTGAGCAAATGTAAAATTCTAAGTGGTTTGCACCTAACTCAAAGTGATTTTTTTTTTTTTATGTCCTGATGCTTTTTACTTTTCATTCCATCTTCATTACATAGAATGATTTGTTTTATAAAGGACTCTCTATCACAAAGCATAATTTTACATCGTTCTGTTTAAGTTGAGGCTTTGTCAGCCAGAGGCGGTTAAACAACTGAAGGTATTTTCTTTGTTTTCTTTCATTATATCAGAGGTTACCAAGTCTTGTTCAGAAAATGTCACACAACAAATTAATTTGAGCAAAGCACTTTGGTTCAACCAGAGGCATTTTAATTGAGTTGAGAATGCAAATTAATTTACTGAAGAAGACTGATCTAATTGAAAAGAAATGTCTATTAAAAGATTAGTGAGGTTTATTGTCTCCAGTCTCTGTCATGAACCAATTCAACTAATGTTTTAATTTCCTTAATGTTATCATTTCTGATGTAATTGGTGCTTGGGTACCTAACAGGTTTTCCAATTAAATGTTTGGTTTTGGGCACTGACAATGTTATCTCACTCACTGACAAGAAACAGTCTACTTTTATAAAAGTGGTCAATGTTATTGTGCCCTTCTCTGTCTTCTTTTTTAGGGTATATTGTAGCTCTTTAAAATAAAATATCAAGTGTAAAGTAACCTTTCTGACTGTCAAAATAGTCTGGTACCGTGAGCTTAATACAAAGGGAAAATAATCACATTTGACAGTAGACATAATTTATCCCATTTAATTTGCATTGGATGTCTAATCTGTTTTAAGCCCAAGGTATCAAAATAATCCATCTGTGATTTTTGTGATGTCACCACACTTGCTCCTGCATGTGTGTGTGTATGTTTTTGCGATCAGTGAGCTTTGAGTGGGTGCCTGGAAGAAAGAGTCAACGGGTTTGTGGAATTTTGCTTTGGTGGCACAACTGTGATATGAGGTCACCTCGGGCATTAGTCATTAGGAGGGAATGCATTGTGGCTGTTTTTAAGACATGGCAGTTGTCCGCATCCGCACGGGCCACACAATGAATGCAGGCCTTAGAAAGTTGACTTGAATTGGCTTCAGTGAACAATGTGAACAGCATAGTTTGGGGGGACATTTAACAGCTGGCTGCTGGACATGGATTAGAGGCACCTTAGGGGCTGGGCAATGGGACACAGTATTTTCACGAGACAGTTAAGTATTTACAACAAAAATCTACGTGGCGATATCTTAATGTAGTGATTACCACCACAGAAAACCACACAACACGAGATTAATATTATAATTTAGTGCATCTTTAATTGCAATAATCATCCAGTACACCTGTGATTGAAATATGTGAAAACGGTTGTATTTTACATGACCAAAATCCTCAACTTTACATATGATACTAAAACCCATGATAGTCACTTGCATTATTTTCTCATGCACATTCTGTCAAGCTAATGGTCTATAATAATTACAATTATACAACATACAGCACAACAGCAGCGCATGTACATTTACACAACACACAGAGCTATGAAATTAAATGGGATTAAAAGCAAAGCAAACTAATACTGACGGTAATTGCCACAAAAAAAAAAAAACTCTCCAGTTCAACAATCTAAATCAAGCTACACTATGAATTAATATTATTAAAAAGAATGATTAGATCTTTGTAAACATTTTACACACCTACAAACTCAGAAATTTTCAAAATGTTTTGAGGCAGATTATATAAGTAAACACTAAACAATAAAATAAATCAAATGAGCATTAAAATAATATCAATAATTGCTTCTCAAAGTAGAACATACAGCATTTCAGACTAACAGTAGTTTCTTGAGTCTTACAGATTTACAAAATGATTATATAGTCAACATCTACATTTCACTTCACTAAAATGCACTACAAGAAATAATGAAGTAATACTGTCAAGTGACTAATTTCAAAAATCATCACTGTTTTTTTTTGTTTTGTTTTGTTGTTTTTTTCCTGTTCAGCCTATAAGTAGGAAGACGTCTTAAACTCCTCTGGAACGTCGCTGTCCAGTTTACAGATCACCTTATATATGGCCTTTTTCCAAGACGGGTCTGAATCTTTGGCTGAAGAAATTGCGTTGTAAAACTCATGTAAGGTGATTTCTGCAACCTCCAGGAATCTGTCTGGAACCTGTAAAAGAAAGAAAAATAAGAGAGCTTATGAGTGATTCTAGAAATAATCAAACCACTCTGAGGCGTCGTGTCATAATAATAAAAAAAAAAAAAAACATACAAAATAAAGACCTGTAGCACAATTCTTCAAACGCTCATACTGATAAAAGAGAGCTCATCTCTTTGTTCTCTGCACAGAAACTATAAATGCATTGATGCAATCATTAACTATAAATTAGCGGCCTCTTTGATTGTGTGGTCTTGTTTTCTTGAACCCATGAGTGATCTTTCTTTTCAGGGATTCTGTTCTGATTCAGCTGCATTTGTTATAGAATTATGAAGATTTAAATGTTAAAATTAAAATTGCTTTAACACAATTACAGATAATCTGAGCTATGTAGAGATTAGTGTAGTAAAAGTTCCAAAAAATGAGCTGGGATTTAGCTGTGAATGTACAGCAGGATCCCTTAAAACACATCAACAAGAGAAGTCTGGGTGCAAGGGATGCTGGGAGAAACCCGCCCTGCAGCACTTGTTTCCCATCCACTGGCCAGTAAGCACAACAGTTGTTAGCATAAGTTATTTTTCTTTCCCCTCATCTCCTGACACAAAGCATCCCTGGGAAAGGAATGTCTTGGTCCCAAGGTAAAGAAAACGGTCTCGTCCTTTCCCACCAAACGGCCTTCTCCCTCGGAATCCACAGCGTCTTTCTCAGCATTCCGCATCAGTAGCAATCTCAGTCTCACTCAGGCGTACTGGTCCTCTAATCCTGAGTTGTTTTAGTGGGATTTTGCGGCTTCCTCTTCCCACAGTTTGATAAAGCATCACTCTGGAGTTTAGATAATGGCTGTAAAGACTGGGCAGCCACAGGTGCAGTGTGACACACAGGTCAGCATAAGGACATACGTGACCGCCGCCATACGCTGACTGCCTACTTCAGCAGGTTAGTGACCACTGATAAAGGTTTCAACTCAGATGCTTTAGGAAACAAAGTCTGACTAATGAATAATTGGCTAGATCTACCTCTGGACTTTACTTGAACATCTCGAACAATACACACTCTGGAAAAAAGGAATGACTAATGGTTGACACTTACATGGAAATCGTTGGCTTTGTTGTAGTGCATGTTCAGTGCCCGGAACAGCTCAGAGTCTCTGCTGACTGTAATGTCTTTGACATCACTGATGCCGTCAACAATGGCCTGACGAGCGAACTTCTCCATCTGGATGTAGTAGAACTCCCTGAAGTTACTGAACCACTTGATGAGCTGAGAGGTGATGCAGCGGTTGAACTAAACAAAGGAAAAAATACGTGACTTGACACCATTCATACATTCATGTGTGCATTCATGTCGCAAATGTCCTCAAGCAAAACAATAAAGTCCTGGCAGCAGAGACGATGGTCTATAGCTGACTTTGACCTTTAACCCCCCTACAAAGGAAGCAAATGAAAAGAGAGCTTCACTGGGACATAATTGAAGTAATATGAAAATTCAATTAGAGACTTGGCTTGAGAATATAAAGACATGTTTTCAATTAAAAATCAAATATTGCTCTGACGCTCTGGCATTAGAAACCCATTCTATAGCGCAGTGATAACGTGCACCTAGTACCTGTAGGGCAAAATGCCACCTGATGGTCTGTCACTCTACGTGATATTAATGGCTCTGATCTTTTCCCACCAATGTTCAGGGTGAAAAAACATCTGTCAGGGCTCTGTGTTTCTAAACTCAGTCTTGACATTAGGCTTGTTATTCTATCTCGTCATCCAGAAAGACAGAAAAAAATGCCTAAGGGCTGGGCAGGCATCAAAGACGCTTCTTCTCTCTGGTGTGGTGGGTGAGAAAGCGGCAGCATAAGGACAGAAGGAAGCTTCCCTCTCATTGACTCGGGCTGATAGGATGGAATCAGACACTGGGATTAGGTGCGCTTTTGTTCAGTGCCACTTCCCACCACCGGATTGTAAGCAAGGAGGAGACGTTCGCAGGCTGCAGCAACAGCATCCTCCCCCCTGACCCCTAGGGGTCAGAACAGATTGAAAGGCAGGGGCCCACACTGGCTCAGAGATCCAGGACCATGGTGGAAGGTGTGGAAATTAAAGAAAAATAGAGTAGTACAAAGGTGTTAACAATGGAGGCAGAAGAGGGGACACTAGTGTTATAAACAGGGGGGAATGTTGTTTCTACCTGAAAAGCATAAAAAAAGGAAGAAGAGATAAATAGGATAAACAAAGGGGACTAATAACAGGACACAGATAAGGAGACAGGAGAAAAGGCAAAAAGAGGAGATAGAAGAGGAGGCATGACACGAGACCAAGGCCAAAATACACAGGATGTTGTGTTTAGGGCCAGCACTCCCAGCTCACCGCCTGGTTGCTGCCGCACAAGTCTCTAATACCAACTCTCTGTTGACACTCAATAGCAATGCCTTTCCTACAGAGTCCTTTGTCACTCCATTTGCTGACTGGAGTGGCTTTTTTAAAGAGAGAATGCCCGTGTATCTCCCTCTGCCCCCAGGACATACTAGCAGCTCAGTGCCTTTGTTATTTAAACCCTCTGCGTTTTTGTTTCTCTCCTCCGACACACTGCTGATTTTTCTGTCCCAAACACACACTGACAAGTAGATACTGGGGAGTGAAATGCACGATGTACTCACACCAACGGTTTGACATGAAAAATCGAAAGCAGTAAATTACCTTAACGTCTGGGAAGAAGGTTTTCAGTACATTGGAGCTGGGGTAGCGGGTGTAGAAGAACATGAGCTTTGCCTTCTTCAGATGGCTGGGCGTGAGACCCTCCTGGATGTTCACATTTACGTTAAGGCGATTAAAACAGCACACAGTGCAAAGTGATAGTAGACCAGAGTATTTTGTTGCCTAATCTTCAGCTAAATTGAATTTTACTAAAGAACAGCTCGGCATTAACCAGGGAGTCAATAATGACCCTAACATGTGTTTATTGGCAAAACAGAATTACGAATTAGATTAGGGATTTTTAATTAGAGAGCAAAGCACTTCATGCCTGGCAGTTAAGACAGCTTGTTTTGAAATGTTTTTAAAAGGGACCTTATTTTAGATATAATTAGGATTAAGTCCTGAAATTGGGAAATTCTGCAAAATATGGTTGGAGTAGTTTATAAATTACTAAAATTACTAAAGGTGTCTCAGGCTATGTGATAGTTTTTATATAATAAAAATTACTAAACTTAACTCTATAAAATAAAACTATATATTAAAACAAACATTATATTTTTATGACAAATAAAAATCCGAAATGCAATTCCGTCTCAAGTGTTTCCCCTTTGGCAATGAAGATGCTCAGGAGCGTTTCCTCTGTAGTCCACGCCTTAGGACATAACATATCCTTATAGGGTCACCACACCATATATTTATTAGGGAACCCTAGCTTTGAAATGAGGAAGTTGGGATAAAAGATTTATGTGGTATTGTTCAAAGAGAAGCAGAGCTCTTTGCACTGTAAAGATGAAGCAAATCCTGAGAGGCACCACATAATATTCCTCTCTAATGCCCTATGCCGGAGAATCAACAAAACTGAACCCCTTTGAGACAGTTTTTAGGAAGTTCTTTTTCTCAGTCACAAACAACAGTAAAGGAATGACTAATTTTAATTTAATTCAGCTAAAGATGATGAAATGCAGATATTATGCGAGTCATACTGACTGAAAACAAAAAATGACCACAACATTTATGCAAAGGTTATTTCAGTTTGTAAAAAGTGAGCCAAAATCACACCTGAATACACCAACTTGCCATGAAGCATTTTTTTCTTTAAGTTCCTATGAAGCAAAAATACTGTTATCTTTACTCAAATTCACTCATGTACATTCTGACAAAGGTATCAAACAACAAATGCTCAAGACAAGAGCTCAAGTGTTATGGTGGGGAGGCACTTGTGGTTTCCACCAGCACTCAGATGTGACCTTTTAGATGCACCACTATCACTCTGATGATGGAGAAATAGATCCTGCACCTTTTCAAGTCTGAAAAAACGGCGCTTCCTGAAACAGAAACCGATGCTTTCTCTGCCTTTGAAAAATTGGCTTTTGTTCCTGGCAATTCTTATCAAAGCCTTGTATTCCTTTTTATTTGTCTTTTTCTGGACTTAAAGTCATTACTCTGCTCAGATTAAAGAAGATGCTATAATTTTCTATGGGGTTAGCAAGATCAAAGAAAAAATTCTCCTTGAAGTTTGTTACTGGAACTGCCCATGCTGCTATGAACCTCAACCAGCCATTGTTCACATGGATTGCCTGAAATATAGAGGGCTTGTATAAAATCAAAAGGTAAACGTAAATGCAGTATTTCTAAGATCTTATACCAAACATAGTCTATTTTAACTGGAATATTGTAGCAAATTTGGATTTTGGTGTAACAAAAGAAACTTCACAAAATTTGGTCATTCAATTTTGAACTGTTATATTTTGTAAAAGTGAGGCTGTAAAAGTGAAGCTGTTCTTTCAGCATACGTAACATTTGATTTTTATTTTCTGATCTGATTTAGACAAAGAAGAAAGGTCATCATTTTTTGGTATTTTCTATTAGTGCAAGTTTTGCACCAAAACCACTGATCATTTTAAGTGAAAGGATATGTTGAGAGACATGTAGGGGCTTCGTTCAGCCATGCTCTGCAGTTCACCACACTCGATCTTGACATGAGGGAGACACAGGTTGTCCACAGTCACCGGCCCGAGGGTGGAGGGACGAGCATGGTGGCCTAAGTGGCTGGATGTCACTTTAGACCTCATTGCAATGGTGTCCCAGGGCAGGTCCACAGAGTCTGGTGAGGTTCTGTCCATTGATGGAGGCATACAGGGCAGGAAGTTGGAATGGGGTCCGTACTTGAGAAGGTGCTCTAGGATCTGACTGTCGTGCAGCGGGGTGCTGTAATTAAACTGAAATGGCGTCTGGTGCACAGGATAGGGTCTCTTCACTGTCGGGGTGACTGAGCTCAGCGGGGTCACTGCAGGCTTGCGGACCACCAGTGAAAGCGCCTCTGTTTGGTCCTGTGGGCTTTGGGCCTCCGAGCTTTCGTAGTACTCCAAAGAGCGTGGTTTGACTGCAGACTCCTCAGAATGGAGCTGATCTTGTGCACAGTTTCCCTGCTGGCTTTTCCTCTCTCCACTTGTGTTCAGCTGCATCTCTGGGGTGGAGCACATGCGCTGCTGAGGGGACAGATCCAGTCCCGTGGAAGACACCTTCTTAAACACTCTGTCCACACACTCGTTCACAGCCCTGGAGAGCTCCTGCTTCAGGGTTTCCTGCAGATTCTGACTTTCTCGTTGATGTACCAGATAGCCAACAATTTTCATTCTGTCCTTACACTCTGCAGTCACCCGGCTATTCTTGGTCTCAAAATCATCCTCAGGGTTTATGTAATCTGTGCTTTTTTCCAGATTGTCATGCTCAGTGGATACAGTTATTTCATCTCTGTCATCATGTTCCCGGTCTTCCTGGTTGTAAACTTGAAGAAACTTTTCCTGCAGCTGCCTCAGTAACCTCTGCATGCTGTGGAGCTGCTCTTTCAACTTGTGACACTCCTCATCTTTGGTATTACAGTTATCACTATTGTTACTTCCAGGTCTTCGACTCACCGGTCCTGAAACGCTGTGTTCCTGATGCTGAGGTAAACGCTGTTTCCGTTTGTTCTCCCTGTATGCCTCTCTGGCCTCCCTGGTGTCTCTGACATCTGTGTCGGCCTTCTCAATGTCTCCGTGCTGCCTGCTGTTAGGAGAGCCTGCCATGACCCGGATGATATTCTCCACTCGGGCCCTTTTGGCCTGTAGGTGGTCTGTCATAGGATGCTCTCCTTCTGAGCTGACCCCGGTTGAGACATGAGGGTTGGGAGAGGCAGCCTCCACGGTGCTGTCCTTCGAGGAGACGCTGCTCTGGTCCTCTTGGCCGGAGTCAGCAGCAGTGGAGCCACAAAGGTAGAAATGGCTTTCATCTATTGCCCTCTTGTTGTGAATGGTCTTACGCAGAAGTTGAGAGATGATAGATCCGCTGGAGTATGAGGCAAGAGGCTCGTCGTACATATTTCTGCGGAAGCAAGGCAGCATGACATCGGGTTTGTCATCCTCCAGGCAGCCTTCACTGGAGTTGTGCATGTTCTGGTCGGGAAGACTGAGATTCATGCTCACTGAAAAATGTGGTTTAGGCTCCGGCTGCACACAAAGAAGAAAAAGAGATTTGTAACATTAAAAAAACTGAAAACACATAAATATGAACAAATAAAAAAATACTAATTAAAAGTAAGACAAAAATGCACCTATAGCCTTGTAAAGCCCATTAAAAAAAACTAAACTTATTTATATTTGCCCTTTTGTTCTTTTTCACTTCTTAATGTCTTTTTATGTCTTCAAGTTTAAATGAACTTGTTGGTGAATAGTGGCGTAAGAATAAACTTGGTTTGCTCTAATGATAATAACATTTAATGTCTGCTTATGTTTTGGGTAGCAGGAAAGATAAAGTTTATTAATTTGTAAAATGAAAAATAAATCCAATAAGTATAATTCTCATAGGTAATGCTCTTTGTCTATTGCATTTATTGCAACATTCATTTGAATTTTAAAATTATTGTCACATACATAATAGAAAAATCAAAGAACTCTGCAATATGTGCCAGAGCCTCAGTTCTATTTAAAAAAAAAAAAAAAAAACCTTTAAAGTGATAGATAACATAGGAGCATGCTATTGTATCTTTTTATCTGAGGGTTCTAATAATTGCAACGTAAAGGATAAAAAGAATAGTTCCAAGAAATGTAGATTTAATGTTATTATTCCAGCCTGTGTTGATCACGCACAAGAGACGCCACTGTGCATACATTATTTACAAGATAAAATACCAATACAATCTTAGGGCTTTACCTGAAGAATTATTTTAAGATAACCTTCAGAGGTTAGACACAAACATATCAGTCTGACTGACTTTAATTCTGTCTGTATTTTTTTTTTTTTTTTAGAATATTCACATTCACACTCCAAACTCCAAATATTTTGTTAAACTAATTAAAGTTCTTTCTATTCCTACAAAATAGCATTTATTACAGATACAAATTATTACATAAATATAAAATTTCTATTTCAGTCAGTTTCACTGCATATTAAGAGGTCCCTTTTGCGCATTTGCGATACTGTATGTGTTAGAAATAAAAATGCTGCCTCTGAATTAACTTCATTTGGTAAAATATTAATCTAGTTTCTGATGGTAAAAAGACAGATCATTTAACTCCATTTAGAAGTAACGTCACTGTTTTTAGCATCACTTTTTCGTTAAGCTGTGTATCAGCTACTTTGTAAAGGATACTAAATTGTGAAACTCAAAAAAAGAATATAGAAATTTTGAGGATTTATTTTCAATATAGATTACAAAATTTCAAATGAAGTCAGAAATATACCTAACAATCCACTTTTATCCAATAAAATAAAATAAAAGTAAGCAAGTGAAGCAAATTGTAAAGCCCTCACGAAACGACCACTTCATAAACCCAAATAATACCAGTCAAACAGGTAAGTACACTGTAAAAGTATGCGTGACTAAAGTGTCAAAAACATCCACGACTGCAATATTTGTCATGAAAAAACCACTGATCTACCCAGTTTGGTTCTGAACCGAAGTGTGCTGCAGACATGCACTTTGCCCTGCTGCTTTGAGGCTGCAGTGAAACCCCGGTACACACACACACATACACACACATACACATACACACACACTGAGCGGCTCTGCTGGGACCTTACCTGTTGCGCTGGGACGTGCTGCTGAGCTGATGGCCTGCACACACTGAGTTGGACAGTAGGAGTGCAGGAGAGACGATGCATCAAACGGAACTGGGGCGTGGCCATGCAAAATAAGGTGGTCATATAAAAACGCCCATGCTTTCACTCACATGTCAAAAGGAGGAAATTATTAGGAAACTGTGAGTTATCATCTCTCTTTCATGTGGGTGTCTGATAGGTTTTAAACCTGGTAGATGGATGAATTTGTGTAGGTATCAGTCATATTGATTCGTCATAACTCCCATGAGTGAAACTTACTATAGTAATAATAATTTACAAAAACAAAGAATTGGAAGAACTTGTCAGTTAAATGTAGTGACACATTCTGATAAGCTGGAATAAAATCAAAATGTGTCATCTTGCGAAGATGTAGTGGAAACTTTATCATTTGTTCGCCTGTCCTATTATTCATTTGTGTACATATCATATAAGTTAAGTGTCGATTTTGTGTGGTTGCCTCCTTGGTCTTGCTTTAAAAAGAGGACTAGGAAGTGTCGGACTTCCTGGTGTAAATAAAGGAAAATAAGGTATATGAGATGAAAGCGTTACTTTCTTCTTGAATTCCATTAGCATCACTAAAGCATTCACACTGAAATACATTCAATAAAATGAATAAGTAAAAAAAAGTCCAGTCCCTAGAACAAAAAGTGAAGTAGAGTGACACACACTTATAACGTTTATTGCTGTTTCTGTCAAATAAAATGTTAGAGAATAGAGAAAAGGTTCCTTGAAAAAGAAAGAAAGAAAGAAAGAAAGAAAGAAAGAAAGAAAGAAAGAAAGAAAGAAATCCTGATAGCTTATCATTTATTTTAAAAATGAAAGTAAGAGTTCAAGGCCAAAACAAACCAAAAAGTCTTTTTCTTTAGCAGTTCATTCTTTCTTCTGTTAGACGTTGCGGTACCATTCAGGGACTCGCGGGCCCACATGGACTGTCCCGAACCCCCCTCCAGTCCGAACACTTGGTTTGTTCCATTCGGCTTCCTCGCTTGTTGCGCGTGCCTGGTTGATCGGTGTGACCGGAGCTTCCCTTCCGTTGACAGGCTGCTGTCACACAGCCACCATGTTATCCCATTCCCGGTGTCTCACCAGGAATTTCGGCCGTTCCCTCTCTGCCATCCGCCAGGTAGGCAATAAGCACACACTGTAGTCCACCGTGGGCGCTCGCAGTAGGTCCTCGTCTGGTCTGCGGCAGTGGTCGAGTCCGCAGCTTGTGTGTGTTCAGTGGAGGTACAGCTAGCATTAGCATTAGCGCGCCTGCTGCTGTAGGCCACAGACAGGCCGTAACATTGTAAGCCAAGGACAGTCTGACACTTTACTCCCCAAGTGTTTGATGCAGTTTGTATTAAAGTTCGACACAGTACTCACAGAACGGGCCTGTCTCAGAAATGTGCATGACAGTTGAAGGTTATTTGACCAAAGAAGAAGGTAGTAATCCGTGGTAGAAGTTGGAACAAACTTAATCACATTTAAGATAGCTAGCAACAACATGCTAACCACACATAGGCTAAGTGTGTGGGAAGTGTAGCTGCTGTACTTGATCATGTCGAGGTCATTTTATGGTAGAAAGAATAAGTTTACTTTAACTTGTACTAATATCAAGAGCCTGCTTTGTCATTTCGATTGCAAGTCTGACGAAATAGCATTAGCTTTACGCCAAGGACAAGAAATCAATAATCACTTCTCCAAGTTTCAGTGTTAACATGCCTGCTTGTTTACCAAACAGACTTCAAAGTCTGGTAAATCAGATGCATAACATGCATAATACATTTGACATTAGTCAGTCACACAAAGCAACCTGTCTGCTAATAACTCTTACTGGTAATGTCAAAGGTCATCGTTCAGTGCGTAGAAGTGACCTTTGACCGAGAGTACTGATCTTGTTGACTGTAATGTCATTTAACGTTATGTGTAGTTTTTACTCTTCAGTCTCAGACATTGCTTAAATTCATGCCGATATAAACATACCTTAACAAATATTTCCACAGATGTTCATGTTTCAGGTTAACATTATCAAACAAATTCACTAAGCTGGTCTGACTATAATGTTGTGCTTTGACAGGGGAATAATGTGTTAGCTCGTCGAGCAACTGCAGGTATGTGTTTTTTCTATTCAAGCATAGGGTGTTAATCTTTATTTTAAGTGAACACTGCTGCAATAAGTCAATGACATTTCTTTTTTTCAATAGCTCTGTCAGCAAGCCATGCTATCGTTTTCAACAAAAATGTGTAAGTATGCAAACTTTAATCAAGTTGCTTGAACAATACGAGATTAATAGCTGATAGAAAAGCTGTTATTAAGAAAATGTCATGAACATTCACTGCACATACACAAAGCCAAATTTTAGTTTGTCTCACACAATAGCATATTTTATTTTATTTTTTCCAATGGCTTTTGTTTATTTATTTTTTGCATGTTTGCAGAAAATCTGACCCTCGGGCCAGTGTCTTCCAAATCCAGTACTTCAGGACATCTGTAGCCTACAGTAAGTTTAAGGCTTAGTACTAGTACACAATTTCACAAGTGTCTAAAGCCCTGTATCACTGAGAAGGGTAAAAACCCCATTTGGATTAACGTACGTTTGATTCTTAGGAGATGAAGTCGTCACAGTTAAGACACCTGCGTTTGCAGAATCTGTCACAGAGGGAGATGTGAGGTGGGAGAAAGGTAATTTGTTTTACAGTGATTCAGAGAGCATAGAAGGTGCACATCTTTTACTTTAATACTAAAGTAAAATTCTCCCTTCACAGCTGTTGGGGACACTGTCTCAGAGGATGAGGTGGTGTGTGAAATTGAGACTGATAAGGTAAAGTCTTTCTATGTGAGACCATTGCTTTTAAAACCAAAAAATAAATAAACCTCAGTATTGACAGTAAAATAATTTCACCTTTTCTTCTCATCTTGTCATTAGACATCAGTTCAGGTTCCCTCTCCTGCTGCTGGAGTGATTGAGGAACTTTTGGTCCCTGATGGCGGGAAGGTTGAAGGAGGAACTCCTCTCTTCAAGCTTCGAAAAGGAGGTCTTTATTCTTGGCAGTTTACTAAAAAGTTACAATATCACCATCAGACAATGTTTTTCAGATCATTCTACCATTTATTAATATCATATTGATAGATGATTAAATCTGTATGATTCTGTTTTGCCTTCTGTTTTTAGCTGGTGCTCCCAAGGCTGCAGAAGCTCCAAAAGCTGAAGCTCCAGCGGCTGCAGCCCCTCCACCACCTTCTGCTACTCCCTCCCCACCGCCTCCTCCAGCCTCTGCTGTGGGCCCCATCCCCACCACTATGCCCCCTGTGCCACCTGTGCCAGCACATGCTATGGAGAGCAAACCAGGTTAGTTGTCATCAGACAGACGGCCTCTGTCATGTGAGAAGTGTTTAACTTGACATCTGTGCTCTTGACCTCTAGCATGCATGATTAATCATTGCTGGGCTTTGTCTGGCCAGTGGCTTTCACTCGAGCTACTAAACTGTTGTCTATTGGTACTAACCGAAAATTACTCTGTATATCTTCATTATAGTTTCTGCTATCAAGCCCACTCCTGCTCCAGCTGCACCTGTGGCCCAAGCAGAAGGAGTGGTTAAAGGAGCCAGGACAGAGAGCAGGGTAAAAAGAACACCTAAAGACCTTTTACTGTTTTTAGGGGAGCGTGTTTTCTTTAATACATTTAATTCAGTTTAGTAAAAGAATGAGCAAACATTTTAGAAGTTACTCAGAATTATTTTTTTTCCTTTCTCAATTTAGGTTAAGATGAACCGCATGAGACTGAGAATTGCCCAGAGACTGAAGGAAGCCCAAAACACCTGCGCAATGTTGACTACGTTTAATGAGGTCGACATGAGGTAGGAAATTCAGAATTAGTTGACCTATAATTTTAAACCTCAGTGGTATTTTAGTTTAAAAATGGTGAAAAGTGGTCCACTATAGTAAAAATGCATATCTCTGAAGAAAAACCCAGTTTTATTTATAATCATGTTGGCAACATTTGATGACTTGGTAACATTCTAAAACAGTACATACACAGTAAACATAGTGTTTGTATACATGTGCTAAAAGCCAAAACAAGATTTGCACAAATGGTTATAGATGATGGGTATAGATTGGAATCCGTCCAATAGGAAAAGCTTTTTGAAATCTGATATCCTCTTAAACTCTGGAATGTAAATATTTGGTCATAATGCCATCTAAAACCAAGATAAGAATTGTTAAAACAGGTTTTATTAATTTACAAGGAAATGTTGTTGTCTGCACTTGCCCCCTGTGCTAAAGAGGACACTTTGAGGATTTCTTTTCCCCACAAATGTGTGGTGTCAGCTTTCCGCTATTCAGGGTTTTCTATGTATCCTAATTAGATTGACATTGACAGTCTGGAGGAAGACTTCCCAGGCTAGGGCTCATCTGGAGCCGAAGGAGCTAGTCAGAGCAGGAGGCTGGAGCATCTGCAGGGGCCCACAGAGACCTGTGCACTGAGTGGAAGAGCTGCCTCAACCGATATGGGCTTTTATGACAGCCCAATAAGATTTACAGGCTCTAGAAAGTGAAGATTTTTATCGCTTCTTCTCTCCTTTCTCGGAGAGTCTGTGTCTTGGGAGGGGCTAATTATGTTAGCGGAGAAACCCTAGAGCTTCAACAGGGTTAGAGACAGGAAAACAAACAATTAAAAAGTGAGATACAAGAGAAAAATGAGCAATGGTGAAACGATTAGCAGGCCAATTTCAATAGCTTTAATTCACCATGATCTGTAACAGCAGGTTTTTTATTGCCATAAAAATGCATAAATCTGATCGTAGAAATGATTGCAGCCCTGGTCATAAAAAGTTTTCATAGTCATGCTTATACTGTACCTTAGAGTTAAACATACTTTAAAATTACCTTGAAAACCTGTTGCTGGCAAGAGGCATGGCTTATTTTAGCTAATGACTCATTGGAGGTGATGTTCTCTTTGTTGCAGATGAGGCAAGAAAGCATTGACAGATGTTAGAACTTTTCAATAAATTTAACAAGCATCAGAAAGTGATTCATCCATCTGCAGCTAAAGTTCATTAATTGGTTACTAGTAGTACATGTATTATACAGCTGTGACATGTGACACTTGTTCATCATTCCTTTTACAATGACTCAGTAATTAACTTTTTTTTTACTTAAATGTAAATGTCTAGCCACTCATTTGCATGTGTGCCTTGCATATTTCCAGAGGTGTATTTCAGATACCGAAGTTATCTCACCATGTTAAATGATCCTATAAAAACCCCTGCTTCTTTTCTATAACATCAAATTATAAGTTGACTGGTTTTATTTTTCCTCTTCAGCAACATCTCAGACATGAGGAAGACTTACAAAGATGCCTTTCTGAAAAAGCATAACATCAAGTTGGGCTTCATGTCTGCGTTTGTGAAGGCTGCTGCCTACGCTCTGGCTGACCAACCTGCTGTAAATGCCGGTACAGATCTAACCTCAAAAGACTGAGAAGTCTCACTTCGGGGTGTTGGTGTGATTATCTTTGCACGATTTGGTAGTTAGTCACTGAACATGTGTGGTTAAGAAAAAGATTTTAAGTTTCACAATCTTTCATTTCCAAACCTCTTAACCATGACTAATTTATTTACTGGTCTTGCAACAACCTGACCTAGTTATTTTTAACCACAATGTGCTGGAGGGGGGTCTGTAGTGCTTGGTTTTAAAAATCCAAAATAGTCTGTGGGTTTCACATTTCACTAAATAGTACATCTGAAGAAGACCTCTAAAAAGGAAAACTAAGAGACTAATGTAAAGATTACATGCAGTGTTATTCATTTAATTCTTTGTTTTTTCTGTTTATTCTATCCGTGCTCTGTCCATGTGTCCAGTAATCGATGACACAACCAAAGAGATTGTGTACAGGGACTATGTGGACATCAGTGTGGCTGTGGCCACACCAAAGGTAAAATGACTGGATTATATCTACTCTTGTGTGTAAATACTTGATTGCCCACTCGTCTCAAATACAAAAAAGGCAGCAGCGTCATGGTCATGTCTTGTAAATTCTCTCCCAGGGTCTGGTGGTGCCTGTAATCCGAAACGTAGAGGGAATGAATTTTACTGACATTGAGAAGGCCATCAATATGTTGGGAGAAAAGGTAACATATTCTGGCACTTTTGTCATATTTATCCACAATTCTTTTTAAACAAATATGTAAATATTATTTTTTAAATGTGACTAACTATAATTTGCATCTGCAGGCCCGTAAAAATGAGCTTGCTGTTGAAGACATGGATGGAGGAACTTTCACTATCAGTAATGGTGGCGTGTTTGGGTCTCTTTTCGGCACACCTATAATCAACCCTCCTCAGTCTGCTATTTTAGGCATGCATGGCATCTTTGACAGGCCTGTTGCTGTTGGTGGCAAGGTATGTCTTGACTTTGAACATATTTGAATATTTTGAGTATTTGAAACAGTAGTTTAGAGGAAATTGTTTAAAATTGTCATTTTATTATCTTTGTTCAGTTAAGCTACATATAAAAACTCCTCGATATGTTCGGTTTAGGTGGAGATCCGTCCCATGATGTATGTTGCCCTGACGTATGATCATCGTCTTATTGATGGAAGAGAGGCCGTCACTTTCCTGCGCAAGATCAAGGCGGTGGTGGAGGACCCCAGGGTGCTGCTCCTCGACATGTGAACCCTAGTCAACTCCAGGCCCAACCAAACAAATCACCCTACACAAACAGTGGCTGAACTCACCTGGTGAACATTACAGTAACTGCAGTTGATGTATTGTTGTATTGATTAACTAGAAAAAGGATTTTTGGGGAACAGTTGGGTCGTGCAATGGACATTTGTCAGGGTGGCAGTGGTCACGGTATGATACTGTTGTGGAGGAGTGTTTGGGGCTAAGTGGTGCTGGTCTTTAGATCAAAAAAAGATATTCTATTACTTGTGCGCCATATGTTGTTTTCTACACACAACTGAAAAAATTCTACTTCTTTGAAGGTGAATGTCAACCTTGGATTAACTACATTGTATAATTTAAATATTTTGGGTGAGAGAAGAACAACGAGTACATACCGGGCTTGAAACCAAGAAACACTATGTTCTCAAATGTCCAAAGTGTGGGGGGAAGTTAGAGAATTTATGCCATCTGTTTCATAAAAATTGGGGAAATTCTCCTTGATGTGTAAGAGACTATTTAAAAAGGAACTTTTAAAAAATAAAAGCTGCATACTGAACTGGAGTTTTGTGCTTTTATTTTTGTGTTTTCATAGGTATATCTTTCATAAAACATAAACCCAGTGCTCACTGTTCACATTGTGGTGACAGACACTAACAATTTTGTTATAATGGAGTTTTTGACCACTGACTACAGCCCCTTTGTACTGCCAATGATAAATTCTGTTATGTCTTTCCTATTCTTATGGAGTGAAAGACTGTATTTTGCCTTGTGTGATTTTTTTATTTGATTGTATTCTGAAATATAGACGTATTTGCAATCTGGTTTGTTAAACTCATTTATTACATTTTTCTTGCACTTTGGCACATAGAACTGGTGACAGAACATGCACTGGTAAGAAATGCTATAGAATTTATCCAAACGTGTGTACAGTCTCAAAATTAAAATAATGTAGTGGTAGAGACATATGTCAATGGGTTTGTTTCAATTTTTATTATCGTTTTCTTTAGGAAGCACAAAATGCAGGGGAAACCCGAGATGTGGTTCTGTTTTCAGCTTGGTGTGCAGTGGCTCCTGCTAACAGCTCAGAGCTTTCCAAGAAATTGCGCTGAAGAAGGGATGACACTTGATATCGCTCACACCTCCACCTCCAGAACCTAAACGATAGCCGGCATCAAACTGAAGCAACTGCAAAACAGAGTAACACCATTTAGATAACAGTAAACAGATGATGTGGAATCATACAGGGTGCCTTCATGTGCCTCAACCCTGACCTCGGTGAGCAGGGATGCAGCCGCAGTGCTCAGGTGGTCTGGGATAAGCAGCTGAGTGTGGGAGTGGATTCCTGCTGGATGGAGCTGCCACAGTGGCTGGAGGCACAGTGAGTCATGTGTATGAGAAATCAGAGCATCAAAGTCAGCTGGAATAGGGCAAACAGTTTCACGCTTTACTCTATTAAGACCAGAAACACTTAAAGTCTTCGCTTACCATTCCAGTTAGAAGCTCAAACAACAAAGCCCCAAGACTCCACCAGTCACAAGCCTCTGTAGCTTTGGACACACCCCCAATTTCTGTCAACAAAAAATAGAGTTGTATTCATCTGCATTATTTAACAAAAAATGGAACATGAGGGAGTTATCTTGTAAAGCCATCTGTACTGTTCATGCAGGACTTGAGAACTGCCCTCTTACCACTAGAGGGCAGTTTACACCAAGGAAAACCTACAAGGATCAGCTCAGTAAATGGTTTTAATGGTTTTACCTGGAGCACAGTACATCTGCTCTGTGGCTTTGGGGCTTATCTCTGACTGGACTTCACTCCACTGGCCAAAAAAGGTCAAACACACCTTTCCTGTGAAAACATTATGCTTGATCAAAATCAAAGCAGTTTTGGTCAAATAACTGTACTTGATGAACTTACATTGAAATAAAAATAAAACTATTTGTGAAAGAATAATTTCATCAAGTGAAAGAAAAACAAGTAGTTTTTTATCACAATAGAGAACTAAGTAAAAAAAAACTACATTGAACAAAGCAACTTTAAAACTGTAGGATGATTGATGATGGATTTATAGATAATATTTAATAAAATGCATTCTTTTGTGAGAGATTACCTCTGAACAACTACATTCTCTGACTGTGAATAGCTGCTTTTTAGGCCAAGGCCATAAAATTGTATAAGGTACTTTTATAGTTTGTTAAGTGTGATGACACAAACAGCATTCACTTGAAAGAAACACAGGAAAAAGAACTGGTCATGAAGATTCATGATGAAGATTTGGAGTGAAAGTGCAAAAACTGTGAGTGTCTGTGACTGAGTGAAGGCAATTTAACTTCAAACTCTACATGGGGTCCACATATCCCCTCCCAACAGCACAGGCTCATTACAGACGTTGCTCTATTATTTAAGTGCAACACAGAAACAGGAGGTCTCACTTATTTTCTATGATCCTGTATGAACATACAACAATTCTAGCTGGTTATTGGATGATAAATTGATAAGATCTTTTCTGCTTCTACTGAATGTGACGTACTGTGCATGCTGCTGTACTTGGGGTAATAAATGCCACTATCACTGGGTAATATAAAAGGACACTACACATGAGGCTTACATTCTGTGCATTCTGGAGCCTTTTAAAAAGGAAAAAACAACGTATATTGGGAAAACCATTATTTCATCATACTGTTTTCACCTATTATCAATACATGCTTTCTTCATTATACCTGAAAAACTAACGCTAAAACAAATATATGCACTCATAAAACTTACTAAAAACAAGCTCAAATTAAGCAAAGTCAAAGAGTGTATAAAAACAAATGAAAAAGCCAATTCTATTCTAACGCTGAACTCACCATTGCTGGTGAGCAGAACATTCCTGGGGTTGAGATCCCGACAAAGGATGCCTTGCTGATGCAGGCTCTCCAGGGCCAGCAGGATCTGTGCCCCCCAGACTCGTACTTCTGCCTCTGGAAGCCCCCAGTATGTCTGCAGGGCTTTATCTGTCGCCCTAGGGGTCTTCACAGGGAACCGAGGTAGGTGGCACCAGCCATCCACCTCAATGATCTGGTCCTCCCCCTGTCCCTCCGACCCTCCTGACTTCACTAAAGGGTCCTTCTCCTCTGTCTTTCTGAGCTGCCAAAAAGAGTCTGACACTGGCGCCTTCTTCTCTCCAGGACTGAACAGTTCACAGGCTTCTTCTGCACCGTCTCTGGCCTCATTTGAACACTTTTCACCTCTGTGCTCCTCAGCCCCCGGCAGGACCAGCGGGATCCTTAAAAATGGACCCTGTTTGGCTGCAGTGCTGTGGCACATAGGAGTGGAGGAAGGCCAGGAGCTTTCTAACATGATCCTTGTATCTGTGTGTTCAGAGAATACTGCTCTGTCTGTGCTCCTGATGAACACCATTCCATTTCTTTCCTCTGCAGTGGGACTGTTATTGTCCTGCTTTGTTGTTTTGAAGCAGTCTGTGGTGATGTCTGTTGAGGCGCCACTTAAAAAAGATCCTTGGTGAGGACTATTGGTATCCCATGATGCCCTGCCGTGGATCTGGGTTTGGCAATGGAGAGGAAGATGTAAAATGGCAGGGGAGGAACTCAAACCGTTATTCTCCCTGTTTGGTGATCCTGCATTTTTAAATGAGGTCTGATTTGTATGAGGTGGACTTTGTCCTAATGTGCAATGGAGATCAGTGTCACTCACTGCATAGGGGTTTATTTTCTCACAGTTGTGTTCAGCGTCTGCAGCTTTCCAAGCCACTTCAAATTCAGAGCTACACTCTATTAGTCCCATTCCGCTTTTTGTTTTGCGAAGTTCTGACATGACATCAAGAGCTTGACTGACTCGAGCACAAGAAAGAGGAAGAGCAAGCTTTTCCTGAGTTTCCCGAGTGGAGTGCAAACACAGACTGGGAGCTGGTGGATGGATACGGGTGCTGACCTGGGTCCTCGTGGGGCCAGAATGCAGACTAAGCCGATCAAGCTTTGTATAAAATGATGAGCGTGTGTTCTGCAGACACCCTGTCTCCTCTATGTAGGAATGAGTCCCACAGCTATCCACTCTCTGCTGAGTTTCATGCCACGGGGTTTGAAATTCTCCATCTGGGCTTTCATCATTTAATTTCTCTCGTGTTGTTCTCTTGCTTTCACTGTTGTTGTGCTGGTAGTCTGTGCTGATTGTGGGTGAGGTATGGCTGGTCTTTAGCTTGATGTGCTGGCCAGAGGAGAAGCATTCAGGGTGTTCCTTAGCCTTCTCATTTCTCAGCTTGTGCAGTTTGGAAAAAAGTCTCCCACCTAGGAGGAGAGGGGAAGCACTAGATGAGGTATGAGAGCAAAGACTCAGAGCAATAACGTTTTTCATTACTTATATACATACTGAGACGTTAAATATTTGAGGCCAAGCCTGATTGTACACACATTTATTTATCTATCGGAAGATCCTTTCAGCAATTAGTAATTAGATCAACACTACTAATATATGTATTAATACATTTTAAGAGCATGTTTACAGGAACAATCCCATACTTTCTTATTGTGTTATGCTAATTTGTGGTAAATATTTTCTGGTAAAAGTCATTTTCTTTATAACGTAATTTTACAAAAACATATATTTACAATTAGTACTTGAAAGACATTAAACTATAAACATTTCCCCATACTATTATTATCTGAGAATAGTTTTAATCCAGATCCCAGCATTTTGTTTGAGGGTGTGAATGTAAAATAAACATGAAGTAGTTTTAGCAGCATCTTTGTACCTCCATCCAGTATTGGCCCAGTAATAATGAGAATACAACAGCTGTTAATGGCTCACCTTTGACATGCTCAAGGTGCAGGTACACCGCATCCTCACTGACGTAGTACCTCAGCAGCTTCACCATGTACGGCACCCCCTGAGGAATGATAGTTGGCTGCTCTCTGCTCTCCCAGCTCGACTTGACTAAACTCTAAAACCATACACACACATTAACAGTAATGGAGTTTGGACCGCAATGATCTGATGGTCTCAACCTGTCTCTGACAAACCACAACATAGTTAATTCATCGCTTAATCAAAGAAATCCTTCACAGTTTTGTCATTTTATAGCTAAAAAAAAATAGCTAAAAGAACAAATAATTAAGTACTTGGATTGGCAGACTGTTACTATGTGTCTTTGCTCATTGAAATTTGAGGTGCACTTGCGCTGTCTAAAAGGGTGAGAGCTTTCAGGCGGATCAATGCCAAATGATACTCAGGGAGACAGGAGGGAAAGAGCTCCCATCGACTGGCCTGTCATAGAAGAGGAAGACTGGATCGCTGCCACATGACGTCCCCAAAACATCTCCGCTCTTAGTGGATATATGTCAGCCATTTGCACTGTGTTTAATTCTTATCTGTTACAGAACGGTGCTCTGAACTGTGCAGCTGTGGAAGTGTTCTGAATACTTACCTTTACAACAAATGTCTCCTTATTGACCATACTTTGGACAATCAGGACCTTTGGAATGAAAATATAAATGGAAAGGCAGATGAGTCAATGTACAGAAGCTAAACAATAGACTGTTTGGTGGAGAAGGGGTGGGATTAAATAAGTTATACTTCCTCCCGTTCCTTTTCGAATACGTAAATGAAGTCATACTTTGTTTTCATCTATATGTATGTTATTAGTTTGGTTTTTTCTTATCTGTTTCATTTACTAGGACTAAGTAGGATTAGTTTATTTTGTTGCATATTCAAAATAAACTAAAGTAAAAGTCATCAAAAACAAGGATTGTGCAAGTACTAACTCCTGTGTGTATCATGTGACTAAAACAGACAGAAAAGAAAACATGGAATGCCCTAAAAGCACTGTTTTTGTCAGTACAATGCCTTAGCTATTGATGGAAAAACTGAAGTGATTTTGGTTATTACCACGAAAAACATTTAGATATCAGCTCTGAAATTAAACTCTTATAAGTTATTTTTGTTGTTATCATTATATTTGTCCAAACAAATGCACCTTTAGTTGTCCCAGGCATTAAAATGAACAAGAAGAAGAAAACAAGGGGTGGTCTAATAATTTTACTGTGACTGTATATCATCATAAACAGTGCGGTTGATTTACATTTTCATTGTATTGCAGTAAGAAGAAGCATATGCAGACCCAACATTAATGTGAAGATTCTCAAGTTAAACAGGATCTTTCGTACCTTATCTGTAACTCCCACCACCTTGCACATCTCCAGATCCTCCACGGGCGAGCTCAGGTGTCTGATTGGACGGAATCTCAGACTGCTGTAACCCTGGACGCAAAAGCCACAGAGGACATTAAATACAATACATTTCTTTTACACTTTGAGACAAAATTCAACAGATAAGCCCCATATAGTTCATTGAATGCAAACGAAATATAGAACATGCACCTTTTGAGCATGTAGAAAGAATGTGAGACTTAAAATGAAAATAAAATATGCTAAAAAAAAAAAAAAAAGGTAGTTTTCTTACCCCTAAATGAGCGCTTCCCTTCCCAAGGTTGTCCTGCAGATGTGTTATAAAGATTTCCTCCGCTCTCTTCAGGTACTGTGTTGTCTTTCTCTTCACAGCTTCTCTACGATCCTTGTTTGGGTCCACTGTAAAACAATTAAACATGAAAAGAGCAACAGCTCCTTCTGTGGCTGTATAGATAGAATGAACATCATCATCATGTGTTTGACCTTTGGTTTGCGACTTCCTGTTTCTATTCTGTTCCTATCGCATGTGTCATTTAGTGCACTACACACACGCCTCTTCCAGTTCGTCCGTCACAGTACGATCAACCACAATAACGTGAAAAAGCCAAATTCGTCCACTTACACTGGACCCCATTCAGCAGTAAATCCACCCCATTCTTATAGTAACTGAAAGCTGCCTCATAGTCTTCGTTGACCTCGCTGTCCAGTGCCATGCGGATCTGCTTGGCTGCCTCCACCAGGTAATCCCTCTTTGCCATCGTTGTCTTGTTTTGGACCCGTCAAGGTCCTGATGGGCCTGAACACAGCATAGAAACATATAAATAGTTTATTTAGCTGTCGAATAAGCAAGCTGTTTCATTTGATTAGAAACAGAAACTGAATCTATAAACTGCTCCCTGTCAAACAAGTTCATATTTTAACTGGTTTTACAAGTGATATTTAATCCTGTAGCTAGTTTCCTATTAAGCTTAGGACTCACCTCTGTATCCTGGTTTTATCAGAACCAGGATTCATTTCTATCTGTTGTTCCCAGGCTTGTTACATGTATGCACAAGGCTTCAAAGCTCAGGTCCTTGTGGCAAAGCATGATCATCTGAAAGACACGGAAACAAAGAGTTAATCTTCAAGCCAGAACAGGAAGTGAGTACAAGCTTGTGCCTACTATTTTAGATGAATGGAAAAAAAGCAGAACCAAGATGACAGAGCAATGACTCAAAAGACTGAATCACAATGTCATCATATTTAATTACTACATTTACAAAAAAAAAAAAAAACAACTAAAAATGTCATGGAAAGGACGTTAATACTGACATATTAATGAGTTACCTCAAAAATGTATATTTCAGATACCATGTGCTATGTACACCTCACATAAATCACTTTAGATTTAGACACCTACCCTCTTACACACACAGAACATATGAGATGGATTATTTCCAGGGTACAAATGAATGCTTTGCAAGAACCAGAATCTTTAAGTCATAAGCAATTGCCAGTAAAGCATTAATACACCCTACTGTGGTCAAACATAGAAGGCTAATCCTGACTACAATCAAATATAGTTTCTTTTTTTTTCCTTCTCATTTTTAAGACTGAAACACAAACCCCACACACATACACATACACACCCCATCCTGGTTTTACAGTCATGGAGGCGACATCCTCTGAGGATGTTATGAAACACACACAGCTATTTCCTCTCCCCTCTTTCATTCCTCATCATCTGCTGAGTGTGCGCTTCAAATGCCAGCAAATGATTAACTGAACACAGAGAAAACGGCCACAAATAGCAGATAAAAACAGGCATACAGCGGCAGATACACACACTGTACCTGGTGTAAGGCGAGCATGTCCTGGACCCTCCGCCTCAGCAGCAGCATCAGCAGCAGCCACTGTGTCTTCAGCAGAACACTCATCCCAGCGGCACGAGAGGAGGAGAGAGCCGAACCCAGGCTGCTGATTGGCTGAGCATGATGTCACTTTAGGGTACCATTTCACTGAGGCAGTCACTTCCCCCCTCTCATCCTGACAGATGCTGGCAGATTTAAAGTGACAGTGCTGTTTTTGTGCAGACACTGAAGGCCGTTCTCAAACCCTGACTTTTACTTGCAGAGTGGACTGTTCAGCTCTGAATCTTGGCATTTAATATGAAAATGAGTCACTTTGTATCATAATTTCTACTTGTATGTATTTGTATGATGTCAGCTCTGTATTATGAATGGAAAGACCCCGCACAGAATCTATCCTCTGCGGGGTGTTGTAGCTCAGTACCAGATGGAACCAGGCTCCTACCACAGCACAAAGGAGAGTTTCCACCCCCCCAGGGGAGGGCCAGCTTACAAAGGGGGGGGGATGCTAGAGCATGCCCGGGGTAGAGGAGGAGAGGAAAGGGTCGGTGGGGGCTAAGATGTACCAGAGACTGTAACCTGATCCAAAAAAACAGAATGGGATGGGGCCTAATGTATATGACAGACTCATGAACACAGACACTCTTGAACGCTCAATTCTGGTTTAGTCCAGGAAAACAGAAAGAGGAGCTGTTTTCAAACATGTAAAAAGTAAAAGATCATGTGTAACAATCACAATACTGCAGATCAACAACGCTACAAATCATTCTTTGTTAAACCTTGCATTTTAGGACAAATAAAAGCCATTGTTGTGTATGCTGAGCTTCTGTTCAGTGGGGTTGTACTGAAGGAACTACTGTTCTAATATTTCTCTTTGCCAGTTTTGGTGTCATATGAGAAGTAGATCCACTCTATTTTTGCATCTCCAGGTCGATTTGAAAGGATTTCCTGCTGGTGGTTTGTATGCATTTGTTATTCATTTAGTCTGAACATGATTACACATAATTCCTTCTTGTCAGCTGAAATGTCTCGGTATTGTTTTGGTGAGTACATGTAGATGAATTTCTTGCCAGATTTTGTCTTTTTTTTTTTCTTGGATAAACAGAAGAACTCAAATTTAACTGTGACATTCTGAGTTGGTTACTTGTTTGGTAATATACAATGTTACCATGAACAATGTGATTGTTATCACTATCTTCATACCCTTATAGTGAGTGAAGGAGGACCTCTGAATGAGTTTATAACATTTACCAAATAGGTTGAATTTCCACAGAAGGGCTACTGTGTGGACCTTACATGGATTCTTATGAACATTCAACTGGAAAATCACAGGCTTGCTGATGTTCATGAATCCAATATGAAGGGAATGAAAAAAAGAGGCTTTAGTTCTATTACTGTCACATGCACCCTGCTGGGTAATGATGTGATTTCTAGCTGAAATCTCTACTATTATCTGGTTGGATGAATTCTGAATCCTTGTGGCATTCCTCAAATTCAGTGTGGATCACATTCAGGCTATTCCACTTCAACATAATGAGCATCATGTTGTGAATCTGACTCAAATAGACATTATCACCACCAACAATATTATAAATATAGCAAAGCTGTGAGCCTTAAAAAAACCTGTGTGCTATTTTTACCTCAGTATGCAGACTGTAAAGCATGGGCAAGGAGGTGTTGACAGACTCTCTGAGCTCAGACACCACAGCCTCAAACTCTCTGAGCTCAGTCCTGAACAGCTTTCATGTATTGATCAGAACTGCTCTGTATCATGGCTGCTTTCACAGTAAGATCTTTCAGCTCCCAAAGAAAACATCCAGTTTGGCCCCATATTAGCTATTTAACCTATAAAGACCCAACTCTACCTTGGTAGCAATTCCCAAATATATTTTTCTCTCTATTTAACCTATCTTAGGTGATTTAGCACCATTTATTAAAATATTATCCTCTGTATTTAGTGTTTTTTCAGTGTAAATTAGATATTTTCTTATATTTAATCTGCTGATCATGTTGATGTTCATTAAAGCTCAAAGTAAATCCAAAGGTTATTGAATCAGAAATAGAGAAAACTGAAGAAAAAGTGACATTTTCTACAAATATATCAATAACTGAGCATAAAACCACCACATCTAAAAAATAAAAACCAAACATGTAAAAAGAAGACGGTAATGTTTTTTGCAGTTACTTTATTCTTCTGAACCTTGACTTTCAACCTCAGATCTAACTTGCTGCATATGTTACACTTGGTCAACAGGGAAGCTGCTGTCGGGCAGGAACATGCTACAAATACACTCCAGACCTCCACCAGATGCAGTCACATCATCTGAATCCCAGTCCTCCACTGGCTAAAGGAAAAGTCATTTGTTTTATTCAGGCTAAACAGAACATAGTTTAATGAGTGAAATCCAGAAAACTTGCACCCTAAACCATCGGAGGAGCAGTCGAGTCAAAGACATTGTGACTTTGCCAGTGGTCTGAGCCTTATGTCGCTGGGTTTTTAATCACATCTTATCAGCTTATGTAAAGCACATGACATAATTTAACAGTCAGAAAAGTTTTATGTACCTCCCTGAGATCAATGCAGGTGTGCTCATTGTGAAGTTTGTCATACGTTCTTTGTGTCCACTACATCCTGATAACTTCTCACCGTCTACAGTTTGTTTTTTGTTTATTTAGAAATGATCTGTGCCAGAGAGTAAACATGTTAAATCTTACAAACTTGAATAAGATTAATTGGGAAACAAATGACAAAAGTACTGATTAGATTATGCTTTTAATGCATAAAATAAATAATTTGGTTTGTGCACATTTATACAATGGATTTATAAATCTTTCCCTAGAAAGAATCTGTAAAGTAAATGTTTTGTGAGGTGCAGACAATGTTTTGAAGTAGATCTGGTAGCTCTGAGACAAACATTCATTTTGGGTAAAACCTATTAATTCTCAGGATTTCACATTGTGACCCCAAAATGTATCTTAGAAACTAAAGTGCTTTAAAAAAATATAAATAAATAAAAATTAGTGGCTTAAACTCAGTAAAATTTCTGCAGGCATTTTACTTGTAGATCAGTGGCACCAAAGGTGGAAAACAAAAGTGTTTTATCATTTTGCACAATTCAACAAGTAGTGAGAATACTGAGTTACACATCGGTGCAGTTTTAAGCAACCTGCCTGAAACAAGCATGAACACCTTTTTGACTGAATTGAGCAACACATATATTTTTATTTTGTAATGTGATAATATTCGATAATGTTAACATGCAGTAGAGCAGTGGTTCAGAGGTGTCAGTCATTGCCTTTCCTATTAAGATGCTGAATGGCAGAATGTAGATATTTTAAATAGACAAAGTCTGGACAGTTTGAGTACAACCACCACCTTTTTGTCAGGTATTTATGTTTTTCTAAATATACTGCACACAGTTCAACTCCAGGGTAAAAGCCAAAACTTTCCACCACCTGTACTAGAATCATGATTTAAATTAATCTTCCAGTCAGGTTTTATTTTAATTAGCATGAGCCGTATTGCTAATTGGTCCCATATGATAATCTCTTGTGTAAAAACCTGTGCAAAAACCTGGTTCAGGGAATTCTGTGAATCCATTATTTAAATAGATTTATAATCCTGTTAACTCTATCTTATGACATCATTTGAGTTTCTGCATTTTTTTTATTCATATGTGATTGTTAATTATATTTTTTCTTTTCCATCTACTGATGCCACAATGGAAAAACATACCTGGGTTTATTGTTTTAATTTATTCTTTTATTTCTTTCTTGTTAGTATTTTATCAGAATATATATATATAATTTATTTGTACAGTATGCATGTAAATAAACAAGCCATACAACATAATTTAGATGCTTCAGTTTGATTTTATTCTGGAAGACAGAAAATGTTTTTTGCTGTATAGCACATAGCTTCATAGACAGAAGAGTGAATGCAGAGCAGTCGTATCAATTACAATACGTTCGATCAGACTTTAAGGGGTGGAATCATCCCTTGTTAAACCTCACATTGTAGGACACATAGTAGCCGTTGTTGTACATGTAAAGCTTCTGGTCTGTGGGGTTGTAGTCCAGGTTGGTGTATCTCTCCTGGAACTTTGGGAAAGTGATGCTGAGCTGTTTCTCCTCCCCAGTTTTGGTGTCAAAGGCATAGAAGATCTCCTCTGTGTTCAAATCCACTGGCCTGGTGGCATACATGACTCCACAGGCCATGAAAGCATTTCCAACCAGCTGCTTGTACACATCTGTGTTCCACTTATCCTCAATGCTGAAAGATTTCTCATCTATTTTAGCGATGATCATTTTACCCCTGCTCTCATCTGAGGCGTACAACACCCACAACCCACTCTCATCAGCTGCAAAATCAATGTTTTGATTGGGTGAATAACTATATGAGAAGCTTCCACTAGCATCTGATATTGCTCTAGTGTCATATCTGGAACTGGTCAGGTTCAGTTTGCCCATACCCACACCATGCTGGTAGTAAATGCTGTTACCATGAACAATGTAATTGTTACCAGTACCTGCATATCCATTTGGTATGTCATGGCGTTTGAAGGCTGATCTAAGAATCAGTTTGTCATAGTTAGAGTACAGGTAGAAGTCATAAACATAGGCGCTGGTGTATCCTCCATAGTAGTACATTGATTCGTAGCCTTGAATAGGTTTGGAGTCTTTGCCCCAGCCCCCGTATTGATAACCTGAATTCAAATGAGCATTCAACTGGACGACCATGGGCTTGCTGACTTTCAGGATTCCTGTGTGATTACAGTTACCTGAAAAAAATAATAAGAATTCTTGTCAGTTTCATATTTTTTTAAATGTTACATATACTAGCCTCAGTAGTTGCCATACCAATATCTGGGTGGATGAATTCTTGGTCCTCCTGGCAGTCCTTCAGCTTCTTCTGCAGCTTAGCAAACTCAATGCGGATCACGTCCAGATTGCTCTGGTCATAAGCCTCCAGTTGATTCACAATGAGCGTCATGTTGCGGATCTAGGAGTAAAAATACATCATAAATAATCAGTTAAAAGGAAGGTGGTTTGCTATTGGCAAATACAGTTTTAAATGTGTCTCTCTCACCTCTGTATATAGGCTGTCGAATATGGGGGATGAGGAGTTAAGAGACCCTCTGAGCTCAGTCACCAGAGCCTCAAACTCTCTGAGCTCGATCCTGAGCAGCTCAAAGTCCAGTTTGATGTATTTGTCAGGACTGGTTTCCAGCATGGCCACTCTCACATTCAGATCTACCAGTTCTTTCAAATACACATGCAGCTTAGCCTCATAGCTCACCATCTGAATGAAAGCATGGATCAGCACGAGTATGAATACTTGCAAATGGTTTGGTCAGATTTACTTTTACTGTTTTCTTTCACACCTTGTTGATTTGGATTTCCACTTCTAAGATCATATCCTTGCTGACTTGTTGCATGTGCTCAACCCGGTCGGCTGGGAAGGAGGTGTCAGGCAGAAATACATGACAAAGGCACTGACCGGACTCACCTACTGATGCGGTCACATTACCAGTGTCCCAGTCCTCCAATGGCTGAAAAAAGATAATAAATTTAAAACAAATCAACAACATAGTGAAATATAAGAAATTTCCATCTTGATGTTTTAGTAAGAGCTACTTACAATCCATGCCAAAGCAGGACTGATGAAGAGGAGAAGTAACACAACTGACAGCATCGTGTCACAGTTTAACTCTCAAGTGTCTACTTTTCTGTCTGGTCAGTGGGTTTTTAAAGACAATCCTTATCAAATCAGCTGCTGGCTTCCCATAGTTATGATTTCATCCTTCTGAATTTGTAAACCTTTCACATGCTCTTTCACCAAAGATTTATGACAGGCTCCATGTTCATGTTTACTCAAAGTAAACTAATAAAACCCTCATGTTAGCTTTGATCTAATCATGAGGCGTGAATGACAAAACTACCATTTGGAACTTCCTCATAAGATTTGGGACAGTACATATTTTACACAACAACTTGCTTCTTGAATTTTCTTGATGAAGATACCTTCACCCTATACTATGATCTCCACTTTAACCACATTTTCCCTTTTCCTTCAGAAAGACATCACTGAGTACTTGAGCACCTCTTGCCTTCTCATGGCAATATGTGAGTCTGTTTGCTAAGTCAACCAGCAAAGACATAACACAGGAAATAATTCACAAGTGCAGACTCAACACTGAACATGCATGTTTATAACCTTGTGCTACCTTTTAGGGTGATGATTCAGCATCTGTCCAGGAACTGCAGATGAAAAATAGCCATTAGACTAACTGTGAATGTAATGTACAATGTCCCTGTTAAAGAAACTATTAAACAAAAAAAAAAATGTATGAAATGAAAAAGAACACTGGAACATAACATTTAAGGCCAAGTGAATTAAACTTAAACAATGAGAAACATTTCGTTATGCAGGCATCACACCCATCAATGTGGGCTTTTGACTAAAATAATTAGCTCTTATTGCTTCATAATTGATATTATCTCCATAATCTTGTGTGCATAACTCAAGTACTTCTTTTGAACAGTGTGTTTCATAAAGCAGAAGTATTGTCTGTCAAAACCATCAAACTATGTACTAAAATGCTGACTCAAACACCAGAAAAACACCCTTTACATGATCCAGAAATTTCCTCGATTTGGGCAACAACCCTGAAAGAAGATCTGCACTTGTACAAATGAAGTTTGGCAGTTTCAACAATGATAAACAGCAAATAAAAGAAATGGAATCTCCTATAGGAATAGTAACCATAAAAGGTTTAATTTTCATATAAATGGCACATTAGTGAGGGAATTCTGTCTGCAGATGCTCTAAGAAGAACATGTTTGGTGTTTATATGAATCCAATTGCAAATATAACAATGATGAATGAAAGACCAACAGTGGTACTTCAGCACAGATTAGTGGCTGATTTGATAAATGATTCACAAACACTAGTGCCTACTTCTACTGTTTGCTGCTTTAGGAGTTTCAAGAATGCAGAGAAAATTCATGTTACATCCCACACAAAGCAAATATTATATATTACATTAACTTTTGTGTCCCTAACCATGCCCCCTTCAACTTGTCCTTCTTCCACTTGCATTCTTAAGCCTTAGACAATAAATAAATTAATACATGTCTTGATTAAAAGTGGGTCGTAACGGATGACTATACAAGTACTGTGGATTAAGGCGTAGTTTCTTTTCGTTGTACATGTGAATATTTTTTTCAAATGGGTGGGTTAAAAAGCATAAACTGGGAAACAGAGGAATTGCCACATATGGTGTTGCAATGTACAACCGATCACATTTGGAGTCAGCACTATGTCTGCAGACTGAAAATTAATCTGCAGTTTGCCTTATCAGAAAAATAGGCACTGCTTTCATTTCATACCATTACGGCTTTTAAAACAGCTGCCTCTGGAAATTTAGTTTTTGTTGACCTTAACACAAGTGAGGTCAAAATCTACTTCCTTGTTGCGGTGCAATACAATAGTGCTATGAAACTGACATCACTGGTATATGTGGTCATAGGGACAACAGATGTGGTAAAATAGTGGAATCACTGGAGAATGCATATTGAGCATTGGATAGGTATTTTGTTATATTCTGATTTGCAAAAATTAGTAAGCAATAGACTAAACACAAAAACACAGCACACACACTTGTAATGCTTCTGATCATTTATTGGCAAATAAAGCAGAAAGATAAATGAGGCACTACATGAACTACAAGCAAAACTGATTGTTTTATTCACTGGATATGAATATTATTCAGTGGATCACTGTCACTGATCTAGCTTAGGAGGACTGCTGGCTCCTCCGTGGCTTTAACTGTGTGGTTAAACCACAGATGGTAGTTAACATAGTAGCCATCGTTGTACATGTAGAGCTTCTGGTCAGTGGGGTTGTAGTCGAGATTGGAATACTTGTCCTGAAACCTTTCAAACAGGACACTGATGTAGCTCTCTTGTTTGGTGTTGGTGTCATATTTGTAAAATATTTCTTCATTTTGGATATCAATGGTTCTAACTGCATAGAGGACACCACACACCATGAAGGCATTGCTCACACCTGGTTTATAGATGCTAGTCTGCCATTCTTCCTCCACCCCAAACGAAGGCTCATTTATTTTTGCAATGACCATACGGCCGCCGGACTCCTCTGTGGCATATGTCACCCACAGGCCAGTTTCATCAGCAGAGAAGTCAAAGTTCTGGTATGCAGAGGTACTGTAGGAGAAGCCACTGCTAGCCTTGGCAATCACCCTGGACTCATACTTCATTGTGGTGAAATTCAGTTTAGCTAAACCGAATGGATTGTTGATCTGATAATACAGACAATTTTCACGAATGATGAAGTTGTTTCCTGTACCATACCAGCTGCTGTGTAAAGAGTGATGCTGGAATGGGTTTCTTAAAATGAGGTTTTTATAGTTAGAGTAGAACCTAATGTCAACAATGGAGGCGCTGCTGTATCCAGAGTACCAGTACATAGATTCTCTGTCTGAAAGAGGCTTTGAGTCTTTCCCCCAGCCTCCATATTTGTAGCCAGCGTTTAGATGAGCATTTAGGTGGCTCACAACGGGCATGCCGACCTTTATGATGCCAGTATGTGCACAAGAACCTGTGAAGTTAATAAAAATGAGTCAAATCCAAAGATGGCATGCACTTAACACATAGTATAATGGTAGACAGTATAATGGCATGAATAAACTTACCAATGTTGGGGTTGAAGAGCTCCTGGTGGCGTTTCTCACACTCTTCAAGCTGCAGCTGCACCTTGATGTATTCCCGGCGTGTCACCAGTACCAGGTTCTTGTCATAGGTCTTCTCCAGTTTGTCCAGGGTGCTCACCATGACTGTGATCTGAGATTAAATAAATTGTTTATCTGAGGATCAGCATTATGTTTTAATGTTGTGGCTGACATTGTGTCTGCAGACTTACCTGCAAACGTAGAGACTCAAAGACAGTGGTGGAGCCTTGGATGGAAATCTGCAGCTCTTTAATCAATGCCTCCACTTGTTTAATCTCTACCTTAACATCATCTATGTCTGCATCATTGTATGCATCAGGGTTCTTCTCCATTTTTTCAATTTCCACTGTCAACTTTACAATCTTCTCTGCATAGGATGTCAGCTTGATCTCATATTCCTCTACCTGAAATAGAAAAATGAGTCTTTATTTTACCTTAAATTGCTCAAATTCTGTCAAATTTGCTTGCGGTATCTTTGCATACTTTGCCCATCTCCAGCTCCAATCTGTGCGAGATCTCCACCGCAGTCCCTTCTACCTCCACAAGGTCTTTTAAGGGAAAAGTAGAACTGGGAAGGAAAGCGTTGCAGGTACAACTGTCCCTGTTTCCACCTCCAGTCTCATTCCTCCCAGCCCCATCACTCCACAGGCCTACACCCTGAGAGGTGATCACATGAGAAGGGATCAGCTTACATCAAATGTGAAGATAGCCTCAAAGAATAAAGATGAATGAGTGGATCTAAGTCATCCCATACTCACCCCCCAGGCCACTGCGGAGCTCAGCAGTGCAAAGAAGTACAGAGTGCTGATCATTCTGCTTCTTCCAGTGTGATTATGACTGAGATACTCGGATGATTTTCGAGGTTTTTATAGCTTCTGTCGAGGATGCAGCACCTGTTCATCTTCACAGATTTGTTTCTCAAGGCATATGTGGGGAAAACTTGATAGTACCTTGAGCAAACAGCTATTAAATATGGGTGTTTGCATGATAACGGTCCATTAATCTTTGGGTGTGCATCAGAATGTGAATTACGACAAATGGTTGGGTCCAACATCTGACAGAATTCTCAAGCATTGTGTAACATATTGTTTCCATAGAGGGGCCATGATGATCAGTAGTAATAAACATAATAAAACACCAATAGAAAGAGGTTAACACTTAAATGGATGAATTTCTGAACATATGATTCATCTTTTATGCCATTGCTGGTTATTACAAATAGAGTATACAAAATATAACACAACAAAAGGCTTTTCTCTTCATCTTTAATAGTTCAGTGTGAAATTATAGCAAATATTGTCATGCAATAAGAATTACATTACACTCTTATAGACATTCAGATCATTTAACAGGTTTCTTTGAGTCTTTTGCTGCTTGTTTCTTAGTTTTCTTTTTCTTCCCTTTCTTGGTTTTAGTTTTACCATTTGGCTTCTTTGGATCAAGAGCTGGTCTGGACCTGGTCAGGAAGTTAGCAGTGGGACTCAGTTTGTTGTGGCTCATCTCTGGGTCAGAGCGTACCCCCTGGGCAGAGATGGACTTGCTTAGACCAGTGCAAGGCGAATCACCCAGAAGGTTGGGTTGGGAGTAGGAACGCATTGCTGGGGAACTGGTGGGGCGATATGGGGAGGTACCACCTAACATGGGAAGGTGAACGTGCTCATTACTCAGATGAGTGACAGAATAGCGGCTGCTGTTAGACATGACTATGTGGTGCCATGAACTCAGAGGGGTGGCAGAGAAGTGTTGTGGTCCACTTGAATCGTCTTTGGCAGCTCCTGGAGACATGACCAAGGAGCTACGAGGTGTAACTGCCTCCACGGCGTTTTTAAAGGTCTTGAGGATACGGTCACTCTTCTGCTTTTCTTTCTTCTGCCGGGACTCAACCTTTCGAAGGTGGCGGCGGTGATCCCTCATCATTTGCTTTCTTGTATCCGCCAGTCCCCTGCACAGAAACATCCGATTACCCCATAAATTTACTCCAATCTGTAAACACTATATGAGCCACTTTGAGTCAACATCAATCTTTTACACAGACTAAATTATTTGTAAATATTTAACAAGACTGAAGTTCAAATTGTAAAAGTGCATAGTAATGTCTTTCACTCTAACAATAAACCTTAACACATCAAAGGATTGTGATATAATAAAAGGCTCACCTGTAGTCTACCATCCCTGTCCTGTCACGATCAAGTCTCTGAATGAGCTCCTCTATCTGGTATCGATCCAAAGGAATACTTGATTGCTACAACAATTTTACAGAACACAAAGACAGAGTTGTAGATGACTTATGTTACTACGGTTACATGTCATTAATGTAAGACTCACTGGTCCCTGACAGGGTCGATTTGTGCACATTTTGTGATTTGCTGTAAGTTGGTCAGTGTTCAACATTAGGAAACATTTGGAAAAGAAGACAGTGCATCATCAAACGTCACATGGAGCAGTTTCACAGTCTTGAAGCAAAGAGTAAAATAACTGTGGTTGTTTCAGTGTATTTTAATAGTGCCAAGATTACATCACTTAAATTGCACTTAAACTGTCAGTTTGCTCCAGCTTTTGTAACTTTTTGCTTCCAGTCAGTGTTGAGAAGCACCTGATTTTGGTTTTGAATACTGGAAAATGGGCAGTAAACCTTATTCTATAAGCACTGTATTCTGTCCCCAAAAGTCATATTAAAGTTAAATTAAACATTTATTTCTAAACCTGCACTGCCTTCCTGAAATCAGCAACAGGGACTTGCATGGTGCCATCTTTGTCAATGTTTCGAAAGAAATCCCACAGGCGTAACTTCCGCTCATCCAGATAATCCTTCAAAAATATTCAAAAAGGACACTTTAAGAGGAATGAGATACAATTTTTCTGATGAAAACAGTTTATCTGTGATCTATAGCCATTCATGTTCCCTGGGCGATCGCACAGACCTGAATGACTTTCATTGGATCAACACGTTTTGGTGGCTTCTTGGCTATGAAACCTCCTACCCCTCCATACTGTACATCCAGACCAGGATGTTCCTGACATGTCACCTCCAAGAGATGCACAAAGTTCTCATTTACCAGAACATTCTGCTCAGACAAAAGGTAAAAAAAAATTAAATAAAGCAAATGAACACATATCTATTCTTTCTGATATGGTTATTTTGTTTATTACTTTCAAATATTACTGAAATCGTTCACATTAGATTAAGTAAAATTTTCTGAATTAGTATTTGTGTGTATATAATATGAATGTTTGAACAACAGCATGACAATCAAAGTGACTCACACATATGTTGATCTCCTCCAGGGCAGTTTTAGGTGTATTTTTGACCACATTAACCAGGGCCAGGGCTCCCTCTACTGTTAGAGAGTTATAAGCCAGCTACGGGAGTATAACAATACAACATGATCTCATACATCACCTCATGATGTATATCAGCAGCCATAATGATGATGTATGTCAGCTACAGTAGCCTATACCTAATCTTCTCCACTCACCAGTAGAACTCGGAGAGTGTCATTGAACTCCAGACCCCTGCAGAGCATGCCGACACCCTCATTAGTGAGGCGGTTGTTGTTAAGGTTGAGGTGCACCAGAGTGTTGTTGAACTTGAGGGCCTCTCCCATGGCCAGGGCCCCCTCATTTCCAAACCCGTTCCATGACAGGTCAAGATGTTTCAACATAATATTCACCTAAATATGTAAAATGTACATGATATCAAAAATACTACACTGAGTTAGTGATGAAATGGTTCGCTGCAATACCTTAAGTCCAGCACAAAAAGCAACAGCTCCTTTCATTCTAAGATGATTCCAACTAAGGTCCAGCACTTCCAGGCCTTCATTGTTTGCTAAACAAGTCAGAGACCAAATCCCAAATTAATGCAATGAGCTAGACACAAAGCAACACATCTGATCACATCTAGAAAAATGATGGAGTAATAATAGAGGTTACATTACCCAGCAGGTGCCCTAAATGTTCCCCTCCTTTTCCACAGAAATCATTATGGCTCAGGTCTAGTTCCTTTATTCTGGAATTCGTCTAAATACAAAGCATGTAAAAATTACAAAAAGACAAATATTTAACATAAAATAACCAAAGAGGGTATAATGAGCACTAGTGGCTAATTGTTTATAACTTACTGACAAAGCATCTGCAAAGTATTTACCATCATCATCAGTAAACCCATTTCCTGTTGTGAATCAAACATTATGTGGTCATTATACAGCATAAACATGACCATACTTGTATTATTGTGGATGGACTGTGTTCATGGTAACAGACTGCGACTCCATCCAAATATATAATGTGCATATACCTGACAATTTAACAGATTTTAATGAAATGTTGTCCAGCAACAATCTGGTGACATACTGTGCTCCTCCAGACTGTAGATGATTGTTGGATAAATCCTGAAATAGGAAAAAGAACAGTGCTAGTGTACAATGCAGCAGAAAAATGAAAATCTACTTTGGTATGACTTGAAAAGCCCTTGTGCCCTCTAGTGGCAGGTTTTCAGTCCTACACACCAAATGTTGAACGGTGAAATTGGCCTTCAACATCTCCACCAGGTATTGGGCTCCTTCTGCTAAAATGTGATTGTCACTCAGTTGCAGGGTGTTGATCTGCATGTCTGCCTAAATACATAGACCTTATCAGGAATGTTGACCAGGTACCAGTTATGCATATGATGATGATGCTATTTTAAACTCACCACTAAAGCTATAGCGAGTGCCTTGCAGCCCAGAGGTCCTAGGCCATGGTGGCTCAGGTTCATGGTTGTAGATTCAAGGTTTCGTAAAAAATAAGAGACTGGCACAACACCCACCAGCTTGCAGGCCTGCTAGTACACATCTGCTATAGACATCTCCTTCTTGCTTTCCTCCTTTTCTGTAAATGAGTAATGTTATAAATATCATTA
>JAPTYQ010000016.1:16751335-16768576 GCA_029814465.1 Ostorhinchus cyanosoma | reverse complement strand
AATGTCCAAATGGGTCATATCTGATCACCATGAAAAGATGAATAACTGCATTTTACACCAATTATTTACATGGATTGTTAGGATTAATGGATCAACGGGTATTAAACAGTTTAGATTAATAGATGGTTTTGGCAGATGGTGGATGTTTGGGTTTTTATGGGTTAATTATATTGTGGAACAAGAATAGGAAGGGACTGTCAGCCAAGCCTGGTGTCATATTCTCTGAATACCCTTCTAGATTGAAATATAATTTCCTCAGCCTTTTGAAACAAAATGTGAGTGTGGTTTTTACAAATATTTACATTTTCTCCAGCTCTTAATATATCATCCATGTATTCATCACTTGTAGAATCCAAACTCCTTTGCTTTGTGAGAGGTTATAGCGACGATTGTTGTTGTAGTGAAGGATTCTGGCACATGAGGTGCACAGAGATTTAACATGCACTGTCTTTGCTAATCTTTACCACACTTTTAAGGATTAGACGAATAGCTTTTAGGTCTTGTTTGGCGTATCTAGGACCCTCATGTGAGCTGGAACTAAAATTTCTGGGGTTGACAAAAAGCACCCCGGTCTTACAATAAAAGAGAGCCTCTTATGAAACAACTGTTGGCACTGCCAGGCAAATTGAATTCTCTGCCCGGCTGCATAATGTTAATTAAAGGTTTGTTTACGTGCACTAGTGAAGCTAAATGAAAGTGCCTCTTTAGAAGTATCACCGTAATTACATTCTTTACACACTATCAAGCCTATCAATGACAAACTTTCCCACGATACTACATTTGCCAAATCTGCCAGTGCAAAGCAGATGATTTCCCATAACTGTCTTCAAACCTGGAATTACTTACATTCTCTGGAAAATGAGGCAATCGTTAAACAGTTTCGCTTTGAGTTCTACAGAAAACAGTTTGAATGTTTTGTTGTGGCCTCTTTTCACATGGGCCCATGTGACAAAGAGGGGGGTAAGGGGTCTACACAGAGAAAAGGATCTAGGCAGAAGAATGTGAGGAGAGATGGAAACCAGTGAGTGAGAGGCAACTTTGAAGCGGCAGAAGTTCGCCTAAATGAAGGTAAGACAGCAACTTGGTACTTTAATATTTAAAGAAAGTAAGTAATAAGACTGGCATTTGTGATTTAATTTTGAACTTTTACTGTGAAGACCATGAAAGAAGGAAACAAACAAACAAACAACTGAACCATTGTCTGTGTGGCCAGTTTGCTTAATCATTTGTAAAACTGTTAAAACAAATAAAATAACCAAATTACTAAACAATATGTAAAATTCCATAGTTTTGACCATCAAAGTAAATAACTCTAAATAAAATACACCCATGTTTATGTGTTTGTATTTAAATTATTCAGTGACACTGAGAGAAAACTGTTAATATTAAAGTAAATGAAAATAGTACAAATGCACCCCAGTGCTCGGCTTTACTCTAACCCAGACTTCTGGGTTGTTGTTACTGACATTCTCGATGTCAAGAGGGATTTGTACAAATGTCTATTTAGCTGGAATACTTTAACACTTGCATGGATGGCCAGCCTTGGATGCTGTTAATATGCTTCATTGGCTGCTGCATGTAATCAGCTGTGTTTCTGATTTGTCCAGTAGTGTCATTTTAAGCATTCCACTCTGAGTGACCTAGTTGGCATTTCACATTGTTGATGTCAGACTAAAAATGAATGGAACCATTTTCTACAACTGATCAAGTCTTTTGTGTAAATATTTTGACATCAGCAGGCATTCTGACAGCAGACATTTTAGTGCAACTAAACTGACCAGAGTCATAGTTTTCTGTACGTTATAATTAACTCTTGTACTTTCTGCTGCTTTCACAAGTTATGATATCTGCTGTGAAAAGGCTGTTCATACTAATTCTTTCTGTTTGTGTAACAGATACAGCCACAGCAGTGTAAATGCACAGTACTGGCACCAGCGCTACCATGAATGTAACCGAAGCACTTTATAAGGGAATCCACAATGAAGGAAACGTCTCTGGCAATGGAAGCACAGGTGCCTTTAACATTCCTGGCCCTCTCAACAAAGCCATCAACACCATCACCATCATTATCCTCTTTATCACTATGATATCCCTTGGCTGCAAGATGGAGATATCCAAAATCAAGAGCCACATACTGAAGCCCAAAGGGGTAGGCATTGCTCTACTGGCCCAGTTTGGGATTATGCCGCTGACTGCTTACTTTTTAGCCAAAACCTTACAGATGGATGCCATCAAGGCTGTGACTGTTCTCATCTGTGGCTGCTGTCCAGGCGGAAGCTTATCCAATATTTTTTCCTTGGCTGTGAAAGGTGATATGAACCTCAGGTAAACCCTCGTTGATGTAATTGATATATTGATTCTTGCCTCGCTGGAAAATTACAAATGCATACTTTAGCATTTAAGCTGTGTCAGCAATGCTGTCAGCATTCCAAAAATTTAAAGTCTTGTTTAGTTTATTATATGTAATGATGGAAAGTCACTAAATAATCTACTTAAGAGCTGTATTTTAGTAGAAATTTGAGGTACATGTAATATAAGTACTTTCATTTGATGTAGCTTTATACTTATACTCCACTGCATCTTAGAGGAAAACATTGCTTTTTATCCAATTGTCTGACCGTTTTAATAGTTAATTACTTTTCAGATTATAACCATTCATGTCCAGTAAAAACCACGTATCTCTGAATATATTGATTTTTGATTGTTAGATGAAATGCCCCATTATTGATTATGAAAATTTCCTACTTGTCAAGCCTAATAAAAGCTTCAAATAAAACAAACATTTTTGATCAGCTGATAAATATGTTATCAGTTGAAAACAGGGCTTCTTTTCTAAGCTCATGAAAACATGAGTTTTCAGAAGTATGTGGTGCTCACAGGGCAGTGATTACAACTAACATATGATGATCTTATGATGCATTGCTGCAGGTAAAACTGCCTGACAGCAGGCTGTATAAAGTAACTAAAACGAGGCTGAACAGGAGTATAAGTATTAATACAGCAGTAACATTAATCATTAAAAATAACATTTAATTGCACATATTTAGTCTCTGTTTTTGGATTAATATGACTGCTGTATTATTATTATTACCCCACCCCCCCAAAGGGGAGGTGAGGGTATTGTTTTTGGTTAGTTTTTTTTGTTTGTTTGTTTGTTTTCTCAGCAACTCTACGCAAAAACTACGGGGCCAATTTCCGTGAAATTTTCAGGAAAGGTGCGAGGTGGTTTAGAATAGATCACATTAAACTTTGGTGAATGTAGGTCAAACGTCAAGGTCTAGGTCACCCAAAATGTGTTTTTGCAATGATAAGAGATAGCGCAAATCAGGTAAAACGTTTGCAAGGGGCGGGGTTTGTTGTGCCTGGCACCACTTGTTATTGTAGCTGCTATTTGTCATCAAACTTAAACCACTTAAAAGTGACTGAGCTTAAGACTTTAACACAACTCAAATAACCACTAGATGTACCATGGGTTTGTCGTTTACGCAGTCAAAAAAACCCCTACAATGTTCATTCCAGAGGTATATTCCAAGTGGTTTACTTGCAGGCAAACAGCAACTGAGGCCTTTTTTGCTGTCTCTCTTGCTCATCCTGGCTGACTTGACAACTGACTGTGACTGACTGATGTCTGACTGTTAAAAACCATAGGCCCACCCAGGTGCATGCTAATCTCCCTTAGTGCTGCCTATTTATGCCTAGGTGTCAAAGGTCTAAACCAATAAGAAAACACAAAACAAAAAGGTGCGAAATACTAAAGAATGAAAGTAATCACCATGAAAATCCAAAAATATATTCTAAATATTAAACAAAAAACAATCAAAAATAAACTAGAGCAAAAAATACTAAATTCTAAAAAAAAAATAAAAAAATTTAACTTTAAACAAAAAACTAAATAGACAAATATATTTTGGACAAGGACATTTTGGTGAGAATACTTGCATTTGAATTGTAATTACTACATTGTAATGCTGCTTTCCTTTAAGGGCTGGAATATGTTACTCTAATAATGTGTTCTCCGTATTCGATCCAGCATTGTGATGACTACCTGCTCCTCTATTGTGGCTCTGGGTATGATGCCTTTGCTGCTCTTCATCTTTTGCCGAGGCTTCCCTGGCCTGGAAAATGCTGTACCATACGTCGGCATCATGACTGCTCTGGCATTCACCCTCGTGCCTTGTACCATTGGCATTGTTATCAATCACTACAAACCACACTACACATCAGTTGTCTTAAAGGTGAGATTCCTATTTATGCTCCTACTACATAGTCAAGAGATTAGCCTTAAGGCTTTATGACGGCTGGAGAACGAGCTGGTGAACTCCTCCTAGTCTCTACAGAGTTAAATGCTTTCATGCTCAGTAATATTTTTAACAGTAAAACAGACTTTTGACATATTTTTTGACAGGTTGGACTCAGTCTCTTGATTATCTCCACCATATTGGTATCAATTCTGTCTGGCTTTGCTGTCGGAGATGTGCTGTGGACGATCTTCATGCCTGATGTTCTTACTGTGGCTGCACTGATGCCACTGATTGGCTTTACTCTAGGATATGTCATGTCTGTCTTGTGCAGGATGAGTCCTCAGTAAGTAAATACAGTGACAGATTCTATGCTAATTCAACACTGCATCATAACATATGTTCAAAGTAGTTCTTTTTTATATCAAATGTAAATGCATTTAACAAAAGGTAAACACAAAATATATTTCTTGACATTAAAACATAACACACACTGCCTAGCCAAAAAGTCACCAAGTTGATTTAACAAAGCAAACACATAATTGGATATTTTACTGTAGTGACTAGTGTTTCACCTGTTTTAACTGATGTAGTGAGTAGCTTCTTATTTCTTTAACAACCATCAGTTTGATAGAGAGCATAAAGATTGGACTGTGTTTCAATGGAAAAAGGTCATAGTTGACTCTGTTAGAGTGAAGACAGATAGATGACCCATCATGCCTAGTGCCTACAATACAAGCCTGAGGGGGCAGTGTTATGATCTGGGGTTGATTCAGTTGGTCAGGTTCAGCAACATTATGTATCAAAGAAATGACATATACAAACAGTCTGACATTGCACAAGGTTATTGAAATCTTGAACAAATCCTTTCCCTGATTGAGGCTAAAGGCGGTATGAGGGTATATTACAGTAGGTACATTTTGCCACACACACACATATATATATATATATATATATAACCATCAAAATAATTTTCATTGTTGTCTGCTCTGATCATCAGTAGACAGTTGAGGTACCACTTTCATATTATCCTGGGAAAATTTCTAATAACTTCTAAACATTCATAAATATGTATTCTATGACCTATGTTCTGTCAAACACCACTGACAAATGATTTAACTACATCATTTAAGTAGAAATAGCTTCTCCTGTATTTAAATGGCACTGTTGCATTAAGTCAGGGGTGGCCAACCCTGGTCCTGGAGAGCCACTATCCTGCATGTTTTAGATCGATCCCTCTTCCAACACACCTGATTCAAATGATAAGCCTATCATCAAGCTCTGCAGAAGCCTGATAACAACCATCAGGTGTGCTGGAAGAGGGAAACATCTAAAGCATGCAGGATAGTGGCTCTCCAGGACCAGGGTTGGCCACCCCTGCATTAAGTATTGATTTTTAGTAATCAGACTATAGTAATAAAACTCATAATCACAAACAATAAATCTATTAAATCTAATCTTGTAGATGCAGCAGAACCATCTCCATGGAAACGGGGTGTCAAAACATCCAGCTTTGTGTTGCCATCCTAAAGGTGGCCTTTACTCCTGAGGTCATCGGTCCAATGTTTCTCTTCCCACTGATATACATCATGTTTCAGTGTGGTGAAGCCCTCCTTCTGGCCCTGTGCTTCAGATGTTACCAAACACTGAAACCTCCAGCTGAGGGTAAATGTCACAGCTGCCTGTGTGTTTTTCAATGTGATGCTTGGCAGAAGAACAGAGGGATCAAAGGAACATACACTCAACACACATTTGCTGATAATTATCTCCAATATCCATGCTTAAAGTTGAATAATCTAACATGGGTTTTCTCTCACAGACACAACATACTGCAGTGTTGAAGTTAAACAAGATGAAGTGAAACAACCTTAGTAATAAAAGGAGGTCAAGGCTGAAGACAAAATACGACGACGGCATCAAGGAGCATATACCAGTGTTACAGAGGGACATGAAGGAGCTGAATCCTAAAGTGACGATGCAGCTTATCAACACCCAGCCCGTCTGCATATACCTCATTCAGCTCTGTGGAACTCAAAGAAAGAAAGAGTAGCAACTGTTGAAGCTAAAACCATACTAATAATTACCTGTGCATATTAATATTTCTTCAACATCGACTTTGTATATCAAGAAAACATTTTATATCAATGTTTATATTTAAAGTATCTGGTATAAAGCTGATATTTGGAAAATGTTAACAAGAGAAGTTCTATTTTTAATATTATTAAATCACAATAAAAATGTCATTTCAGCTTTTTGAGAGTGGAAAACTGCACTGCACTTTATTACAGTAATTTACTCATGGAGAAGAAAAGCAAGATGCACACTTCAAATAATATTTAATCAAAATGATCATGGTATTTACAGAATCAACTTAAACATGACACTTCTTTACATATATTAAAATATCATTTCACTCATGCGCACACACACACACACAGTCCATTCTTCAGTTAAAAAGTAAACTTAAAAGACAGTCAAAGTGAACAGTGACATTACACTAAACTGTACACATTTACTCACTTTTTAGTAAGATCTTCCCAACCACTTTTACAGTATCACATACAACGTGCCTGCAGTAGAATTATAACTGAAGCGGCAAAGTGAAAAGACCTTCTTTTTTTTGGAGCTGTGGAAACATCAACATAAACCATAGCTGATCAACAGCATTTTGGACACTAATAAATTAATAACTATACATTTTAGGTTCCCATTTAGACAATAAACAGGATTTTTCAAGCAGCCTGAATAAATTAAAGTACAATATGTTCTGGTGCACATATGTCTGACAAAGCCACACATACCACAAAGCTGTGGAGGCAATTTACTGACATTCATTTTTTAAAATTCCTTATTTTACATATAAGAGATACCTGTGCATAGAAGTGGAAAGCTAAGGCCATTGGGGACAGGGTAGAACATGAAAAGAATACATTTAGAAATAAAAATGTTTGAAAAAATGAAATATAATGGAATGTGGCCTGAATAATACGTCACTGAAAATGTTTGCTCTTAACCTCATGAAACATTTGGTCAATCTTGCAGATTGGAAAGCAGCATTGTATTGCTAGTGAAAGTGAAGAATTGCGAGTAATGCTAAATTAGATAATGTCATACCAAAAATAGATGACATCATTGTGAGTGTGCACAACTAGACAACAATGATACTCCCTGGCCTTTATGCATTTTGCTCATGTATATTTCAATAGTGTGATATGTGATTTAAGAATGTGCACGGCAAACAAGACACTGAGACTATTAGCTCCCAAACTCAGTTTGCAGCATTGCTCATTTAACTCAAACTCAGTCATTTTTTAAAACAAACTTTAGGATTTAGCATTCCAACAGAAGTGCTTGTCCTTTCTGTTTTTTTTGTTCTAAATTTGAAAATTGTGTCAGACAATAGACGTACATAGTGTAGGAATTCCTATAAAAAGGTAAGCATGTATGTACATGTGAATCCCTTCTATGTTCTCCTTTGGGATGGTCAGAGGAACTATTCTGAGTGACCCACAGCCTGACTCAGAGCCTCTGTAGTAGGGCTTGACTGTGTTGACAGCTGTGTTGACAAACTCTGAAGAGGTGTCCTGCTCACCACTTAAGGTCAGTAGCAGAGCTGGTTGTCTTGGGTATGTAAGTCCAAAGGCTGCAGCATGTTTCAGGCCTCCTTCAGCAATGGCATATCTGTAGAAAACAGACAAAAAAATCTCAATAGGTACAAGGTGTTGTTTTTGTTTTGTTTTGTTTTGTTTCTTTAAATCAAGGTCTTTTTTATTTTTAATTTTCAAATGTATAATGTGTGGATTTTTATTAAGAAAACAGTGAGCATAGTAAGGACTTTACCATCAGAGTAGTCCATCTCTGAGTCAAACAGAGGCAGGCTATATTGGTTGCTGCCTGCAGACAGCCTTCTCTGTGAGGATAAAGGGGCTGCAGCACCTGCATGTTCCAGACCCCAAGTAGAGGAGGAGGGTGAGGGTGACTGGGAGGAAGAGGATGGTGGTATAGGCTGGTATACATCCATCTCTGAATGCTGTTGTTTAAATGAAGATGGTCTAGATGGGCCTGCCTCTGGCGCTGTGGCATGTTGACCCTCAGACAGCACTATCTGGACCCGAGACTCTGAGCTGAGAGCTGAAGCTGTGCTGACACCACCACTCACAGCTTCCTCATATGAGGGCAGAGTCACCTGGACTCCCTCTACCATAATGGACACAGGCTGGCCAGACACACCCTGATCGCGTCTGGGGGAGGACAAGGACCAGACAACTGTTACAATCAGTCCACTTTTCACTTAAATGAACAGTTATTTCCATGTAATGTACTTTCTAAAGCCACTAGGTTTGATTAAAATGTCACAGTACTGGAAAAAAAAAACACTTTTTGAATTTGAGGGTAGACTTACCGATGTAAGGACTTGAGTTTTGGCTGCAGTAGAACCAGCAGCACCACCAGGAGAAGGATGAGGGCCACTGAACTTGCTGTTGATGCTACTATGGACAAGGCAGGCATTCCGAGTGGCAAAGTGGGATCATGGTCTGAAAAACAGGTAAAATAGCTGTCAACAACAGGGTCATCAGATCCGTTATTCAACATTTTTACTATTTCTTTTAATTGAATACACCGTTAATAAGTCGATTACGTAAATGCCCTTTTACCTTGCTCCATGAGGCAGCTAATCTGCACTAGGTTGTCCCATTCCCCGTACTGGCAGGTAAGGTATTTATAGTCGCCTTTCAGAATGTAGCCTTCATCACAGAAATATTCGATCACAGTGCCATGAGAAAACCTTCGACATGGGGAGGGGTGGCAGGTGTATCCCCCATTTTCTGGTTGATATGGAGATTGGCATACTGCCCAAAACAGACAGAAAAACAAAGACATTAGTTCCAGTGCTGAAAAAAGCACCTTGAGACTCTGCCATGATTCTTAAATCGTACTTAGGCTAATTGTCATTTTATTTTGCACACACTACTACAAGCAGTATGGAATTTCCTCTTTGCATATCAGTCTTTCATTAGCATTCAAAAATCCACACAATAAAACTACTGATCTAAAAACTATTTACTCATTTGAGTACTTATGTTGCTATGTGGCAGGAAGAATGTTTTGAGGGTTTGTCTTTACCGTCACTGCGTATGCAGCGAGGTGGTTCAGATGACCACTGTTTCAGTGCAGTGCAGGTGAGAATAGTAGGTCCATCTGGCTGGTAACCGGGGTCACAGCGGTACTCCAATACTGTGCCTACAGGGAAGGAGCCCCTATTGGTCTCAGTCAGATTAGTTGATCCATGTGGCACCAAGAATGGTCTTATGCAACCTGAAGGAAGAGACACCATTGACATTTGATATTAGTATTTAATGAGATAAATAGGCTATGTATATCCATCATTACAATTTGAAGTATTTTACAATGTTATCCTTGTCACAGATGTCAGTTTGAGGACTCACCTTGGCTCACACAACTAATCTGTGCAGGGCCATCCCACTGTCCATCTTGACAGGCCAAATATTTGTAATCCCCCTTAAGAATAAACCCCTCATCACAGAAGAATTCAATCACGGTGCCATGGGTAAACATTCGACAAGGAGAGGGATGGCAGATGTAACCTCCATTTTCTGGTTTGGAAAGGGGTCGACACACTAATGGGGAAAAGTGTAAAATAAAAGCACTGGGTCAGCCTATTACTTTTAAAGCCTCTGCTAATTTTTGCCTTTTACTGTTGCATTTCACTATTTTTTCCAGTTCAAACTGAGGTAAAGAAAACATCTTACCATCACTGCGTATGCAGCGAGGAGGTTCAGAGGACCAGAGCCCCAGTGTGGTGCAAGTGAGGATGCTAGGACCATCAGGCTGATAACCAGGGTCACAGCTGTATTGTAGTACTGTGCCTACAGGGAACAAGCCCCTGTTGGTTTCTGTAAGGTTTACCCAGCTGTTTTGGACCATGTATGGCCTCACACATCCTGAGAACAGAGGACAAAATTAGACTTTCCAAGAAATTGGCCATGGTTTTAGTAGAATTAATATATCATGAGACTGACTGTTTTAAAATTTTTTATTTTGTGCCCAGAGAGAGCCCAAACAAGCACAATACAAACACACACATGCACATGCGGGCACGCATGCTCACACACACATACGCACACAAACTTTAGGGTAAAATGGGTGACAAAGTAAACTCAACACAGTCTATTTTGTTTCGTTCTATTTTGTGATATACACATAATAGCCAAAGTAATAAATAATATAGAAGAGTTTCGAATGTATTCAACAATTTCTGACATCCTGAGCTAGTCAAAATCTGAAACAAATACTTTAAATTTATTCTAGATAGCTTATTACAAAAATTATGTTGTTCATTCATAGTTTTTGCAAATTTATAGTCAGTGACTATTAAAGGCTACTCTGCAAATATCTATGACAAACAGGGCTGGGCAATACATCTAATGAATCAGATATGGTTTTTACTTCTTAATCAATGTGAAAATACCTAAATAAAAAAAAGAGACTTGAATTAGACAATGTTTGCATTATAAATTGTCCCCTCAGTTATTGCTTACCAGTGGTGCTACATTATATTGCAAAATATTTTTGCACCCTTATGCCCTTATAAATGCTGTTTTGTTGTTATTATATGGTTGCCACATATAGTACAATAAGGAAAAACATTTTTAATTATAAACATGAATTGACCACAAAACTGAAAATTCAATTATCTGAAATTTTATTTATTGTCCATATTGCTCACTGCTAAGAATAATAGAAATGGGTATACTACTCATCTATGAAGCCTTTCCCAGAATGATAAAATAAGGTTTCCTCAGTATAAAAACAAGCGTTACTACAGCACTACACAACAGAAGTCTGCCCCTTACCTGACCCTTGCCCAGTGGGCACTCCAGCCAGTACCACCAGCAGGATGAAGGGCAGTTTAGGAACTGAGATGTGGGCCCAACAGGCTTTTGATATTGACTTTATCATTCCATTGCACATCTTCCCCTTCAGAGTCAGCTTCACCTGGTATTATTACAAAATCCGTTCATTACAATGTTTAACAGCAAACATGATTAAAAGTCTGTACCACATCTCACTGACATAACCTGCGTAGGTACACTGCAGAGCCTGGACATCTGCCAAGGAAAAGGGTGTAATTGTTGGACAGTTTTACGATGACAGGGCTGAGAACACTAATAGCCAATTCTATTTTGAACATTTATCTGGCTACCGCATATTAGAACAGAAAGCCAGTAGTGCATTTGTATATGGTTACTCACAAACATTATCATTGTCAATGTATCAGAGATATACATTTACCTTTGAAAGGTGTCGTTTAAGCGGAAACACACCCATTTCACTTTAGCGGTGATAGCTAGGTTTGATAAGGCTAGAAAAACAAAGCCGAAGCGAAGGTACAACACTGACGAACAAGAGGCTAGCATATCCATATTAATATTGCTACCAGTTCGTTACAAGTATAAAACATCCTAAATGTAACATCTTAGATGTTTATTATTGTTGCGTTAGCTCCCTAGCTTTCATATAATCGATATTAGCAAATGTAGCTCACTGATGCTAACTAGCTACAAATCAAATGGTTTGCTGGGTTACTTACCACTGAAACACGGCCTCGAATCCTCCTCTCTCTCTCTCTCTCGCTCACAATGCAGACATTTATCAGCGATCTCTAGACCATAAGGACAACATTAAACGTTACTAGATACAGTGGAATCACAACATATACCAAACCCAGCGGAGGTGGGATACTATAGCTAACCACTAGCTAGCTCCCTGAAGGCTAGCTTGACACCCGCTAGGCTGGGCTAGCTAACTGCATTGATCGAGAGATCAGCTGAGCTGCCTCGATTTCGTACAGTGTCCATAGTAACAAATGCATATTTCCATAGTTACAACATCCGGGAGTCTTTGCGTCCATGGATACCAAACACAGGCGGAAAACGGTTTCTATTTAGAAAGGCTGTCTCTAACTTTGAAATAACTATTTCTTTGAATAAGTCAAACTTTAGGAAGCGGTATGGAAATTATCAGAGGTAGTTTAGATGACATTTCTCGACCTGCATCGAACGAACAAACAGGCAGCCGAGTGTCCAGCGTGTCCTTGACCCATGGTGACAGAATTTGTTCAACAACTCCCTTTTCCCTCGTCGTTTTGACCAATGATGCTGCTGATATTCAGGTAACAGAATAAATTACATTAGTAAATACAAAGTTGCTGATTGTTAAGTTGGATAATTTCTAATAGCTCAACAACAACATTTAGATCCAGAGCAGCTCTGAAGAATCAATGAAAAAATCCTCCACTAGTAATCCTGATAATAGTGAGTATGTATAATTGACAACATGATGTAGATAAACTTTTGTATATTGTTGGTGAATTCAGTATGGCATTCATAAAAAGACCCTCCCTTTTCTTCTTTGCTTAGCTCATTCTCTTGATACCACAAATGATGAAGATGATGACAATTTAAAGCTGCAGAAAGCCATTGAGGAAATGATAAGACTTGATGAAATATTGTCTGCAACAATTTGCAAACAACAAGAAGCTAAGCGCCAAAGGATGGAACTCAGAGAAAAACTCTGGCAAGAGTTATTGGTAGACATCATCTTTTGTTATCACTCTCTTACATTTATAGTCAGGAATGATTTTCCACTCATGATGTGTTGTACTGTCTGTCTACAGCAAAACAGGTGTGACGGTCACTCTGAATCTGCTCATGAAGCTCAGAACACAAAGTTATTTCTTGCTTTGGAAGCACCCACAGCCAAAGGTATACAGATATTACATACAGATTTCACATTATAGTATATATGGCCACTATGAGATTGTAAAATACAGTATATTATATATTAACATACATACATTGTATTTTAAGGGCTGGAGGAGGAGAAAGACTTTGAGCCAGTGTTTGAAACTCAGGTTCTTGATTGTGATGACCAAGTCCATCAGCATGTGGGGGAAAGTGAGTTCGCATTAAAAGAATATGACAGGAAATGCAGCAAGCATTATATGAATTTGGAATGTGTTCTTCACTGTACTACATAAATTGTGCACTTGATGGCAGTGTGAGCCTGAGAAAACAGAGCTGCTGTTTCTAAAACTTTTTGTAGACTGATGCTGGCAGCAGTCCAGGGACATTACAACAGTTTTCCAAATGTGACTGAAGAGAAACATATGAAATTATTAAGTATAAATAATAATAAAAAAAAAGGTCAGAAAAAAGCATTTACGTTTGTTAGAGTTGGCAGATTATTTTATTAGAGGTTTGACTTATTTTTTCATATGAACCTTCTGGAATCTGAAATGTGGTTTTCCTAACAGGGGAGAATAGGTCTGCAAGTACGATAAAATCATTAGAAACAGACCATGAGGAGATAGGAGAAGAGCTTTTTAAAGATAGCCTGTGTGGAGCTTCCAGAGGCAAGAAAAAACACAAGGACTTTGTCAAGAGAAACATTGAGGTATGTCAAAGTTCACATCGGGCCAAATGCAGTGGTGGGGTGTATCGCATGACTTAGTGCAAGTCTTTTGACTGTTTGTTTTTCCAATAAGGAAAATATTTGTCCCTTGTTCAAGAAAAAGACATACTGGAGCCTTGTTGGGCACCACTGGAAGCAATAGAAATGTGATCTGAATAATGCTTTTTGAATAATGATTTATTCTCTCTAAATATTGTGTAATACAACAGCTAATAAGTGGTGAGGGGGGCCAAGTGCTTTTGACCCAGACAGAGAAAGAGCGTCTAGCCGAGCTCCTCCGAGAAATAGACGAAGAGGAAGAAGACAATGCCAGTGGCGTGGACGGCGAGGTAGGCTGACATGAAGTCCTAACTGACAACACATGCTGAGGGATGAGTCTGTCTTTTGCAAGTTTCATAAAACTTCCTCTCATGTCTAGAGGCATTATGTGGTGCATCACTGCAGCCCATGATCCCATGTACTACTTCTACAGCACGGAGGAAATAGTACAATGCACAAAGCAGATTGTATCCACTGTCTTACAATTTAGTGGATGTATAGTTTCTCCCATAATGGCTTTTGTTTGAATTTGTTTCATTATTTGGAATTTTTTTTTTTTTTGAGACCCAACATATCAGACATACCTTGGCCTTCAGAAGTGCACACACTAACACTAGTCCAACTCTCATGTTTTCAATGACTCTTTGGCAGCTGACGTCCTGACACCACAAAGCAGTTCAGATTATTAATCAGATGTCAAATGCCATATTTTGTTCACATGGAATGCAGAGTATTATGGATTCATCGTGATTATGTAACACTTCTCTCCATGGCATTTTATGTGAAATTCAGAAGCCAGTCTTTATATTAACTACAGTTGCACTACCAACTGAGGATATACTGATACAGCCAACAAGATTTGTTCTTTCCCTTTGATGATACATCTAAGACTCTGCACCACCTACAACACTGAGGACTGTTCGACTGGAAACTCATCTACACCATCTTAATGTCAAATGTCTTTCATTTGGAATTTTAATTTGCTTTATTAGCTCTTCTGGCAGCTGTGAGGTCAGTTTGAAGTCAGATGGGACAGAGCCTGTTGGGAAGTGAAAGGGAACATACTTACCTTTCACATAAGGTTCCATTTAGCTTGACCCCGACAGCTCCGCATCCGTGAAACAGCTTGCCAGGTTTTTTATGTCTTGCTGCTCTATTTATGATGTTTGCCTTGACTTTTAGAACAATGCTGCAGTAATTGTGGTGGCAGATACCAAAGTGAGAGGAGTGCAGATGCTCAGGGTTTTTGCATTGGCCAGAGGAAAACTTCCTGTCATTGCAAAGCATGCTATTATGAATGACCGTAACAGAGCAAGCACATTATTTAAGTCACCAGGACTTTGGCAGTGATGCGTCTAAAGTTCTGAAGAATTCACTGTTTCAGAATTCCCCAAGACACATCAGCAACAATCAGCTCCTTACTGTTGTCACAGAACATCTTGTGATGTTGCTTGTTGCTGTCTCTGTGACATGCCTCAGGATTTTCAGTGCATTTCTTGTAACCAAAGGTAATAAATCAGTGCGTAATCACAGAACATTTTCCTGCTCCTGTGGGGCTAATCTCCTACCTAGTGCCCACTGTTGTAAAGAGTGTACCTCCTTTAGACAGAAGATAGCAGTTCCACTTAAGAAATGTCACTGAAGCAGTATTCCACATTCGTAAGCATATTTCATTCTGGTTACTCTGACGAATCTGTTTTTTATTTCCAAAAAGTTGGATTCCTCATGACTAGATTATTAATAGGTCTCTTTTAGAGTAGTGCAGACAGGAGGACAAATGTAAAATTGTGTGTAAGCTAATATTTAGCTTTTAACTACATTGTGTCACTAACTTGCCATGTCCTAATATAAATGTAATCCTCTATCCTTTGGGATATAATGAAACTCATTGGGGTAGTTAGTCATGACGAGGGGGAGACAACTGTTTGCTAAAATTGTCCATAGCTGACACACAGTGTAGAGCATTGATCCCCTCCCCACCCCCATATACCAATCTGAAATGGATTCAGTGATAGAATCAGCTCTCTTTGTTTATCAAATGAGCTGCTTATAATTCAGGGCTGTTCATGATGGGACATCGCTTTTTTTTTTTTAATCTTCTCTTCCAGGCGGACATGTGGGCTGTGTCAGTCTTGACAGGCCAGGGTTACACCCCAGAACCGCCTGACCTCAAGCAGCTGAGTGACATTGACTCCAGAATTCGCCTTCTTGTTCCTGTTGAAGAAATTATCTCACTGCAAGGCTCCCATGTACACCTTAGCATGTCTCAGGTATGTTTCAAATAACCCTATTGTTTTAGCAAAGTGCCAGTAGCTCAGGCACACACTATCGGTGGCTACTCTTAGTTACAGCAGCAAGACGTCAGTAGTGCCATCTTGTAAAATCTTTTTTTACTGACACTCATGCAGTCCCACCTCTATCTGGATGGAGCATGGTGTAAACTGCTCTAATTTGTCTCACATTGCCATCAACTTTTCCCCATTTCATTAAGAACACACCTTCATCATGGGCATTTTTTTTGCTGCTGGTGCGTATGTAATCATTCTTTCCTTATTTCCAAAAGCGCATTGTTTCCGTAAAAGTAACACTAGATTTTATGAGTACAGGCACATTTGACTGTTAACATTTAAATTAATCTTGTTCCACTGATGCAAATAGCAGTAATCAGCATTTAAATACTGAGTAATGTTTGAATATAGACTGTAGATCAGTATCATATCAAACAGAGGAGAAAAAAATTTAACGGATATTTATAACTATAAAGATTTTCCAGGCCTTGGTCCTGGGTTTGGGTCTTCTCCTAGACATGAGCTCAGCGAGTTATCTCAGGACTTTATCTCAAGGCCAGATGGTCTCATCATTTGCGAAGTCTGTCAGTGAAAAATTATGTTTTTGATGTCATAAATTTTTCATAGCTCAGTTTTATGAAAGCAGGGTGCCATTTTCTATTACTACTATTGGATGTAGACAAGGAGACACAGCAGCATTAGAATCCCAGTCCTGGAATCCCACATGATCTGCGTAATAAAGGTTATAAAAGGTTAAAGGCTAACTCTTTTTATTATCCCCAAAGGGAAATACGGTCTCTGCATTTTACCCATCATAACACACACTCAGTACCCAGCAAGTAGTTTGCATGTTATTTTAAAATTTGGGAGCTTTGTTGGTCTAGTAGTTGGTCAAATAGACCAATGCACAGTAAATTTGGTTAATGGCTCCCGGTACAGGCGTACAGCAGTACTTTATATTTTTCTGTGTTGGAATTTGTTTAAAATGATAAGGGTTCTCAGTGTGTTAAATGACTTGAGAGATGTAGATTTGACCCTCTGACACAATCACAGTGTTCACTAAAATAATAATATATTAAGGCACTTTCCCTTTAAAGGTCCGAGTTTAAAGCTATTGATTTTATGAGCATTTTCATTAAAGCACATCCTGACAAGAACCTCTCAAGTTCACTCAAACTAAA
>JAPTYQ010000016.1:16739293-16751235 GCA_029814465.1 Ostorhinchus cyanosoma | reverse complement strand
TTTAAAGCTATTGATTTTATGAGCATTTTCATTAAAGCACATCCTGACAAGAACCTCTCAAGTTCACTCAAACTAAAATACAAAAAAATCTGGAATTGCCACAGAGAAATGATTGAGTCCACCCGTCCAGGAAACAATGTGTTGTATAAAAGTCACAAATTTGAATAAACAGCATGTAAACTACTTGTAAAGGCTAATATAGGACAATGGGTGAAGGAGAACAGTACACTTCTGTCATAGTCATGTTTAATGTTCCCTTCAGTTCCAGAATAAATTCGTCAATGTTAGTCCTCCCTTGTGCAAGACTCTTTTCATACTGACTTTTGGCTAATAGTGAAAAGCTGTGATAAAACTGGGCAGCTGCATGTGTTACTGTGAGTAGCTTACTTTCTCTCTGTTCCCACCCTTTAATCATCTTGCATAGTTAAAAGAGTATTGGGAAAAGTGAAATTCCCCATCATCCATCCATCATCTGCTCTCCATTAGTGCTGAAATGGCTAATGTGTCTATTCCTTTTCAAATGATGTAAAATATGAATTAAATGAGACACAAAATGGTCGTCTCTGAATTGATTCTTTGCACATGATATCTTCCAAAAGTGGAAATAATTCCATTTTAAAAATGGAAAGGATTTGCTGTTCCATGTGAGGTTGATGAGCTCCTCACCTCAAGGGCTTAAAAAGGAGCCCTTTCTTTGCCCCACCTTAATTCTGTCTTACTGCTGTGGCAAATATTGAAGATAAAGTGCAAATAATAAATCTCTTTCAGAGCCACTCATTCATTCCACATTGGTGGCTGTAAATCCTACAGGTGGTCATAAAAATAAATATGCTTTTGTTTTGCGGGTACCTTTCTTCTTCGGAACAGCCTCCACCAGTCAGTGTTCCTAAGTGAAACCATTTGGACAACAATTCATGGACCTGCTTGTTTGGCTGTTCATTCCAGAGCAGTCTCTAATGTCCACATACCAGATCATCATATCTCTGTTTCAACACCGCTGTTATCCCCACGATACTAAATCACGGCCCAGATTTTCAGTGCTGCTATTGTCTCCTGTCCTTCATCTCTATGAGTCTAATCAGCTGTCATGATTTTAAGAGGAGAGGGAGTTATTAAGTTCTCCCTGTTGAGTACTTGCTCAGGATCAGTTGGGGCTTGCATCTGTGACTTCAGATTTTGATTCAGCCTTTTCCCAGTAAGATGTAACTGATATTCTACGAAACCCATACATTTCTGTGCAATCACCTTAGTTGCAGTTAGTGAATAAAGAGGTCCTCGCCCTGAGCCTGTGACGGTGGAGGGAGTGTGTGATGCCTGGCACCACTGTGGATACTGCCACAGAGACAAGTCAACCCCCCGTTAGAACATAATTACAGAGAGGAGGTAAAGGATGCCAGGTCCAGAAAAGGAACAGGCCTTTCCCTTTCATTTAGATGCACTGTATTAACACATGAAGAAGTGCTTAATACATACAGTATGAAAGTGACTGTAAACAGCAGTGACTCACATTGCACAATATGGCATCTCTTTATTACTTGGAGTGATTTAGTACATGGTAGCAGGTGTGATTGGTATGTCATTTTAAACTCTGTGTGATTGATAAAGTTTATAAAAAAAAGTCCATATCAGAAGCAGACTTTGTCTTTGAGGTTTTTTCTGCTTTTCAGTTGAGTACTGGCTCGGCAGGTGCATAATTTAATGTTTGTACTGAATGAAAGGGTCACAGAAAACCCATGTCATAATGTCATAAACCGCAGTATCAGATTTTGTGGAGGCACAGTATCACTCATTACTTAACCACATAATGATTCATGGTTAAAGGCTTGATGTGAGGAGGACTTACTCTCTTTTCCTCTGGCTCTTTGATTACAGATGATAGCAGGAAGGTCCGTTAGATACACTTTAAGGGCCGGAATTGAATGGAATTAACAAAAACAGCTGTTTCGTTATATGCTTTGACTGTAATATTGTGCTTATGACAGCAATGCTACTTTGCATTCTTCACTTTTCTCTCTTTTCTCAGGCTCCAGCTGAAATAGCCTTTCTGTCATTAAAAACACGTGTTGGCACATAGGATGGATGTACAGTTACCCCTCCTACTGTACCACTGTGTGGTAATGCCTGCACCACCCACAGTCTGAAGCCAGAAGAGATTCTGTCATGAGGATTAGCCCATGTTTGGTGTTTTGGACATGGGTGTTAACAGATCAGAATTACATATGCTTTTCTGTCAAATGTGGTTATACAGTGAAAATTAATAAGTGGTATTAGGGTTTTCAGCCTGTTTTTAATTGCATCAGATCCCTCCTCTGATCAACAGGGCTTTAGCTTGTTGTGTGTTTTACATAGTAACTCCAGCTGTGTTTTTGTTCTGTATTGCTTGGCTATATTTTGATGTAAGAGCATGAGGTCACTTAGTCATATTGTGTGGTTACTGATGAGCACCCATGATTTTAACTATAGTGAAAGTTAAGTGAAAGACCAGCATTTTGGGGAGAGAACGCCCTTTTGACCAACACAGTGTGGTCAGTAGATAGTTTACAAATTTATCTTATTTGGGCCCCATATATTATTAAGTAGTGGTGGAAAAGCTTTAGACATGTTTTATTCATCTGAAATGTGGGTTAGTCTTTATTTTGTGAAATCAAATCTGAAGTGTATGAGGTTTTATGTGTTCACAATCAACTTTGATGTGCCATTTACATCACATGTCAAATAAAAAAGAGGATATGGTCAAACATTTAGCTTTATAAGTAATTACTTCCTTTATGTATTGTGGACTTTGGCTTTGAAATAAAAGAGAAAAGACAGTTTACTGCAGAACAATATATTTTTATATACTATATACAGATATATTCTTTGTGCTAAGGAAGGAACTGTCTGATCTAGAACAGTTTGAACATGTGAATTACACTTTCTTTCATAAATGAGTGTTATTTTGCTTACTCCAGAACTTAGCACTTATTATTGACAGTGAGCTTCATTGTGTCATTATTATATATTACAATGAAACACAGTGAAATTCACACACTTTAACTAAAAATAAATGCTAATGTTTGCAGCAGATATGGCCACTGCCAATGAGCGCCGGACAGCTACGTGGTGAGAATGAAGATGTCAGGTTGTCATGTGGCACACTTGTTTTTAATTTGGCGAAAAAGAGAAAAAAAAACTCCACACCCTTCTCCACCCTGTAATTCCCATGAGACCCACTTTATTGTCTTCTTATAAATGCCTCTCCCACTGGTGTTATCCACAGCAGCAGTTGTGTAAAGTGGTTTTGAGGTCTTTTTTCCCCCTGTTGTGGTCAAGATCTAACTTCTGGCTGTTCCACTCATTATGACACTTTATATTGACTATCCAGTCGCAAAGTCATCTGCTAGCAATAAACATGGCTTAAAATATTTCCTAATCCCTTGTGTGTATGATCAAAATCAAATGACATTATAGTATTTCATAAGTGTAAATACACTCCATTGTAATAATCTCTATATAGCTTCATTATCACATCGATTACTTTCACAATTCTACAATGTCTTTTTTTATGACAATGTCCAAGACTTTGAACTGATAAAGTACCAACATGTTGTTTTGCATGACAACAAACATAATATATTACTGAGGATTGAAACAACAAAATATGTTTACCCATCTGATATGTATTTCACATGACCTGCTTTTTGAGGTCTCTGTAGATGGATTCCTGTCTGTGTCATTATTTGGCAAACACAGAACTTACTTTCAGCCAAGGTTTCAAGTGTTACCAGTGCTGGTGAGTCTTTCTGAACTGTTGTAAAAGTCATAGACTGTGTAGTATTTACAATGGTTCAGAGGATCACAAATGCAAGATTTTTTTCTTTACAACCAGGCCACTGTAAAAACCTGAGGATCAAAGATTTGAAAGTCATTTTACATCAGATTATCATTCCTTTAACAACATACTGAGAGCACACAGGTGTTGTAGATATTTGAATGCAGTATCACATTCACATGTTCTTTTTCTTTTTTTTTTTCAGGAGGTTTTGATCTTTGCAGTAGACACTGCTCCAGACCACCCTCAGTTCTCAAAAAAAAAAAAAAAAAGGAGTACAAAGTCCAGATGACCAATAAGTAAATCTTCTAATACTTCAGGAATGTTTAGCATTTGCCAAATTGCCAGGGATCCAAAAAGTAATATAAAAAATAACTTCTGGAGTGGGGAAAGTCGACGTGGATACAAACAAACCTACTAAGTGGCTCACTCATTGATATATGAATGGATATGGACTAACTTTACAGAAGAGGGACAACAATGACAGTGTTAAGGGTTTAAATGTGCCTTGTGCAAGAAAAGTTATTAAAAACATCTGAGCCGTCACTTTGGACCAGGGTCAACACGACATGGCAGGCAGCTTTGTTTGCACATCTGCATCAGAAGTTGGCACATGACAGTATGTCCTATTTAGGTAAAATATTAATTCCAGAAACACAAAAAGAAGTAGTAGAAAGTGAGAGAAGTCAAGACACTCTGAACTTTGGCTTCTGAACAGCTTACTCCTGAGCTCTCACAGGGATTGCTCATGGCAAGGCATGTGGACAGGCCTTGGCAGGTAGCCTGGGTCCACGTGGCACAACCAGAGCTCCTACTATACGTCAGATTTGCTGTAAAGCAGATGGAGGGAAACAAAGAGACACAGAAAGAGAAAGGGAGCGGTGTGCTGTTCGTAACAACAGTCATCTCTGGGTGAGTCAGCATGGCTGGCTCTCTTTTATCATAACAAAACTGTCCCTTAGCATTGTTTGGCCCAAGCAGAGAGTAAAAACACTGAGTGACTGGGGAAGGGAGGAGATTTTACAGTTAACGGGAATTATTTTAGTGAAAAATAGTTGTCAGCTGTCAAAGCTGTGGAGGGATTTCATTTAATCAAACACCATCACATATGATTATCCTTTTGTTTGTGAAGCTGCTTGTTTTCCTCATGTATGTACACGAATTTAGGAAAAAATATTACAACAACTAGCAAAACTCACCTAACTTTCCCCAACAACCTATAACTTGGATTCATTGGAGAAAAATAATGTAGTACTACTGTTTTGAATTGCATTTCAAGGTCCAATAGCCTTGTACCTTGTGCAGTTATGATATCTAAGTACTTTCCAATAAAAATATGTATGTAATAAATTTGACAGAAAAGGAACCTAATCTAAATTATAAGGCAGTAACTTGCCAAAGAATCTTACACTATATTTAGAGAGAGGCATTAAAAGTGTGCAGCATGTTAGGATTCTTATTTGTGTAGCCTGTTTTTTCCTGAGTAACTTAATGTAAATAACAGACATTTTTAAAACACACAAACAGATGGAAGGCCAGTGAGCCAACTTGTGGCTACTGAATGCAAAAATTTAACTGCTGTTTAAAGTGTCGTCCACCTCGTATAAGATGTTTTATAGAAAATTATAATTTCATTTCTTCTTTATTTAATATATGTCATCATTTGCATTGTGTTTATATAAATCTATTATTTTGCCATCTATTTTTTAAGCTGTTTAGAAATGTTTAAGGAACTTTGTGGAAAAGACCACACATCGCACACATTAGTTTGTTTGGAACATGCAGTAGCGTTTGTGATTTGTGTGTTGACGGTTCCTTGGATTAGCTGTTGAACAATATGCTATCCCAGTTTGCATGTCATGAGTCTGTGAACAAGGTCTTTAGCCTCTTTCAGTGGCTTGTGGAGTCAGTTCAGGCTTTCCACTTAATTAAAAACCAAATGCCCTGTGAAGCTGGTATAAGCTGTTGCCCTGTATTAATCTAAACATCATAGAAAAATGCAAACGATAATCTCCAGTACATATGAAGGCGACCTAATTAGTAGCCTTGTTTTTGTTACTGTTTGTGATGTGTCTGAGAATGTGCTTGCATTAGCTGATCCAGCTGTTATATTTGGCAAACAGCAGCACAGATGCAGCCCATATTGAGTAGAAGCTCCAGGCTACCAATGTTAGCGGCTGCCTTGACTGTCGAACAAAACTAATATGATTGACGTGATATAATTATATGTTTCTTTAATGGGAACATCAAGATATAGCAGTAGTGTTAGGCATCCAAGATTTGTTTGGAATTAATTTGAAATGAAATGTTTGGCATACAGTAATCCCTAGTATTTTTCCTATTTCGTCACTTTGGACAACATTGGACCGTCTATCAACCACTGCAGCTGTTGCACACTTAAACACCATGACAATGTCTGGATGGAATGTATTACCGATTTCTTTGAAAAAAAAAGGATAGGATATCAATAACCACGTAAGAAATGAAAATGCACGCTTGATTAAAGTTATCTGAATGTCATTTTGAACAATGATTTTTGCTTATGGTAACTGGCAAACTATTGACAAAATCTTAACTGTTTGATAAGCCAAGGGCTCATATTATGCATGAATGACCTTATTCTCCACTTTAATAGCAAATATCCTGCATTTAAGGTGCTCTTTGAACTCAGATTAATACTTTATATTTGTGGTAATCCACTTTACATAAATGATGATACTAATGTTGATATCAAATTCTAAATATTGATTTGATATATGATCAGTAGGCTGATATACTTTTCCCCAAAAATTACATTTGATATGTTTTTCATACTTTTCAGAAAATAAAGTCTGGATCTTTGTGGCCTTCCAGCTACACATAGGTAATATGAATATTTGATCGTTTCAAGTGGATACTCAGAGGAGAACCAATTACCAACATCTTGCTGATGGTCAGATAAGCTAAACCCTGGACTTTCTCCATTGCTCTGTTTGGAAGTCATTCAGTCTAACCTCATATTGAGTCAAAGCTATCACACATTCCAGGAAGAGAAGTGCAAATACCATAATGAACAATTGGTGGAGTCTGTTAAGGTCAGGAAACATTTTTCCCTTATTCTTTTCCAAAAAGTGAATCATTACTACAATTTGACTGGCACAGCCGCAAAGGCTCATCTTCTTGCCAATGCCTTGGAAAGTGATCTGTTGCTCTGATTTATTATTATTGCTTAATCAATGATATATTTAGAAAAATGTGCAAAGTACTGCAGGGATAAGTTATAGGCCACTGAGTTTTTATGAAACAGAAAATGAACCAAATGGCAATTTAGCACTTATGATCTCATACTGTTTTTAATTCCTTTGTCCAAGTAAGCATGTAATCGTGCAATATAATTTTTTTCAATAACATCAGATATGTTTTAATGTGGGATTTGGTTTCAAATATTAGAACAAAATTTGCAGCTTCTTGCACGCATGAAACATTATTGAGGGAAACATCGAATAGAAGTAATACCTCAATTTATAGTTGGAGTGCAGCTAACAAACTTCTCAGCTGTGTTTAATTTTTCTTTCCCCGTAACCAAGTTGTTGGAATTATTTGGCTAAAAATAGAGAGGAGAGGCCAGTAATTAAGTAATAAGGATAAAGCCAAGCTAGCTGATGTGTAAATTGTGTAGTTTCTTCTTTTGGTCTAATTTGGTTTAGATCAATTTGGTTTATACAAAGAGACTTCGCCCTTAACTGTAATTATAGAATTTAGAGTTGTTACAATTACATGTTTAGCAAGAGAAAAAAAAAAATCAATCTTTGATTAGTGTTATATCAGTGCAAAACTGTAGAAAAGCTTGGAGTCTGAAGCCCTTGAAAAGTAGGGCAGCTGTCATTTCCAAATTAAATAAACTGTTTCTCCCAAAGATCTGAGCTTTTTTAGCAACATGCATTTAGTGGTGTGAGGATGGTGGTAAAGCTAGACTTTAATTTTTATTTTTCCTGGTTGGAATGTCGTGTTTCTCACTCTGGTGCATGACAGGAGTCTGATTCCACCGTGGTCCTGACTTTTGTAGTCTGGATGAGTGAGTCTTAAGTGAAGGGCTCTGGTAGCGACCACTTAAAAAGGGCTTCAGATAGAAGCTGTCATTATTTCCTTTAGGGAGACAGAGGGCACTGGTAGGTGAGGCCACACACTTTGGAGGAATGGTTTAGGAAAATATAAGCTGATTCACATTTTTGCTTTTAAATATTAATGCTCCTTTAAATAAAGCCTCAGTGGCATCATTTAAATACTTTGTAAATCTATATCAGTTTGTTGGGGATGTCTGTTTTTCCTATGAACCAGGCCAGAAACATTTATTCTTCTCAACTCAGTGGCTTAACCCTACTGAACTCTCCTACTCTGGGTTTAACTAAGATTATATCCTATCATAAATGTGTCAGAATAAATTTACTAAAGCTGTGTTTATATTCATAATTGTGCTATATTCTGCTGTCTCCGGTGGCCTGTTATTTTGTTGTTTGCAAGTTCATATTGAGATGTCTGCGTTTTAAAAAATATCCATCAATTTCTACATTATTAGATCGTACACACGCCTGCCTGGCATCCAGACTAACCAAAGGAGATGAAGATTTTAACCACATGGCGCTGGACTGACACTCCAAAACAGCTCTGCGGTTGGCAGCATCCTCTTAGACTCAACCATTTTTTTGACCTAGCTGCTGCTTTTATAGAGTAGTTGTATATTTTTAGAGGTCAGAATATGACATTACCACAGGTCATTCCCTGGTCAGTCTCAATAGAATGGTTTATTTTTACTGTGTGTTTTCCATTCTTAGTTGTAAAGAAATTGGTTTTTGGAAGAGGATGAAGAGTATTGTCAGAATGATCTTTGAGATTTATCTTGAAATTTCATTACAGCTCCTTGTGCTTTTATTAGACATCTGCAGAAGCTATTCCTTTATTGTTTTTGCACGGTATCAGCAAGGTGTGTGTCAGACTTATAATACTGATTCAATATTCATGAGGAACGCGAAATCTTAATGTGTGTCATTTGGATACACTGATTTCCTTTCACTCCACAACGAAGTTCTGATGAAAAAGATCAATCCTGCGTTGAGACAAACATCTCATTTATCAGTCGTCTGTCAATGAATCTCTAGGCACGATTCCCCCATTTCCTTCTGACCCCTTTAAAGGTTTGCATTGGATGATGCTTGTAGTTTGTTGAGTCAACCCATTGCATGTGGATGCCATAAATGTGTGATTTATGTTGGACCCCATGTGGAATAGCCAATGCTAAAGTGTTGGCCTTTCACAGGTCCAATAAAACATGTTTGATTTAACTTATGGTGGCAATTACTATAGAAAATGTAGAAAACAGGAAAGGGCACATGGGGTAGAGTGTCTTGACATGCAGTTCATCTTAAGGACATACCATGGTGATGGCATTTTAGCAGATGCAAGGGTAATCTAAGTCTTGATGAATGGAAAACCTTAACACATAGAATTTGTGATGAACTGTTGTAAGGTTTGGATCCCTTAAAATGTTTGAGTGACAGCCTTGAGCTATAAGTGCATTTTTAGATGTACCAAAGCAAGTCCACATGTGAGATGAGTTGTTTGCTCCTTGTGAGAATCAGTCATGTCTGTTGTGTATCAGGGCCACGGCTCCGAGGTTGGCTGGACATGTGATGGGGACCTGCAGCCAGGAGAGAAGGTCCTGCAGGATATAAAGGAGAGGAGAGGGCAGGAGAGGCGGCTACAAGAGATCCAACAGCAGCTGGAGATCCTGGGCCAAGGCCAGGAGATGACTGTGAGTTCAAAGCAGCGATATAGACACACACACACACACACACACACACACACACACACGCTCACATTCACACAAGTGCTTACATCCACACTGTCTGTGTTGTACATTAAAACACTCCTCAGTGCTTCCATCCATAGACACGTGTAGAACAGATTATTACAAGCACTCAGTTCATTCTCAGTCATTCTCACATGGGGAAAATGAAATCACATGCAATATTCATGTCTCCACTGGCCCCATTATTTTTTTTTTCTCTTGCTCCCAGATTTCTTATGTCTTTGAATATTCATTTACAGTGTTGTTTCGTCCTTGAGATTATTTTTTAGCTTTGTAAGTGTGTTTGATCCAAAGGCAAGCCTGGTAGTCAAGTTCTACTGATAGCTGTTTGTCCTTCACTGGGTTTCATTGCATTCTAGCATTCTTCCTTGAGATTTGAGGTCCACACTCCCCAGTGTTTCCTGGAAACCTTGGAGCCCTGTCTGGTTTTAGGAGCCTCTGCAAAGTTACAACCACACTACTGTCACTCATTCTTAAAACCTTGTAGCTAAAGGCACAACACAAGAATGTCCCAAGAACAAAGGTGGACAAGTCTCTGACATATATAGAACTTTGAGAAAAGAGATTCATTTCGTGTTTTGATGTTTTCAAGTGTTCAACCTGGGAGTTCTTCTTCACACTAGCATAGTAGTCTTCACACCCATTTACCACAACATGACATGTACTATACGTACAGTATGTGTTGACGCTGAATTCTAAAGATGCCCTTTTCACTTAGTAATAGTAAGATAATAAAAACATTAAGTGGTAGACACACCCTTACATCAAACAAAGCATTATGCTATGCAACTGTGACCTATTCTTGGCCTAATTAAAGACAGAAAAAATGTCCCTAATTAAGCTTTTTTTGAGGAAACTATTTTCTCATTATGATCACAAAACAACAAAACCACCACCAATCTTTTAAGTTCTACACGACACTCTGTGCATTAAACTGTGTCTGCATTTTACGTACTGACACTAAATGACTGAGCCCAGCAAGCGCCTGCAATGTAAACAGCACACTCACAATGTATATTCTCAGTGCCACTGGGCTTGTTTTGCGGTAAAAAAAAAAGATTTATTTCCATGGAATTTGTCTGGGAGGGCATTCTTGAACAGTTTCACACAGCTCCAGTATACTCATAAAGTTGATTTGTATAACATCCGTAATTCAACGTCTTCCCAGAGTCGGCTTTAACCTGAAGTGTGTGGCAGCAATGCAACTATGTGTTAGTTTTCTAACAGTATGATATATACGTAGACAGACATCAGTTTGGGAATAGAATATAAGGCTGTTGTTTTTAATTTGGACTCTTAAGTAAAGCTGAAAACAATTGGTGAGGTTATTAGCTTAAAGACTGTAACTACCTTAAATCCTACTACTTAATATGGCTTATCTTCTAACCACAAATTTGTTTTTTCGTTGTTGTGTATGGATTATGCGACATATAAACCTTAAGGCTTTAGAGCTTCTGGATGGAGGACTTTTTTGGATTGTCCTCAGTTGTAGGATAGCTGTTTACCCTCTGTGTCCAGTAATTTTATGCTACGATAGGATAATCACATACAGCTCTATACTTAAAGCTATATTAGGCAGAAATCAGGGGAAAAAAGATTGCCAGAACTGAAAATACACACCCTCCTCCTGTGGCTCACCCTCTCTGTCTTAAGCATATACTGTATATAATGACAGACGATGTGATACTGGTTCATGGCATTATGCACGAGCAAAGCCAAAATGTCATAAGAAGAGGAGCCTGTACACTGGAGATTCAGAGATTGGTCATTAGAGCTGCCAATCACCTGTTTTGAACTCAAACTTCTGAAAAGAGATGTCAAGGCCAAAATCTTTCATCCCAGGCCAAGGATTTTTTAAGCTTAGCCCGATGATGTTAACACACATGGCCTGCTGAACCTTTAATGTAGACATAATGCAGTGTCAGTCTTCTCATCAACCTCTTGGTAAAAAGCTGAAAGTATTTGATGAACTCCTCCTTTTGACAATAATATTGGTGGCATTATTTATTTTTTAGATGTTCATGCCACAACTCAGTAAGAATATGCATCTGTTGGTCTGTGAGTTGGTCCCCATTACTTTTCAAGGTTTGACCGAGCATGGACAATGAACTAAATAGTCTTTGGAGACAAAAGGTCAAAGGTCAAGGCTGCTTTGACCTTGTGTCTGTCTGTTCTTAATATATGAATGAGGTATCCCAAGAATGTCTTGAGGGATTTTTTTTTTTCATTTACTGTAGGTAATAGTCAGGTAGACGCGGTATCACTGGGACCTCGGTTTGATATATA
>JAPTYQ010000016.1:16718636-16731394 GCA_029814465.1 Ostorhinchus cyanosoma | reverse complement strand
GAGTGGAATTCTACAGGCATGCTGAGACGACAAAACACCATGTCAGCGTTACTGTTCTGGGTGCCAAACGTCTTATGTGTAACTTTAAGACACGGGGGGCTGTCGATGGTGCCGTCGATCCTGGTGACCTGAAAAAAAAAAGAGTGTACTTGATTACTCCCCTGATCACTTGTTTAACTTAAACCATTAGTATTCCAGCTATTTTGCTCTTACTGCAATGTGGTTGTGATCTTTAGGCACGTTGACAAAAGTGGGCAGGCGCTTGCTGAACCACATGGTGACCTCTCGATTCATGTTGACGGCGAAGGGTTCGAACCCCTCCTGAAGGCCGCACATTGTGTAGTATTTGAAGGTGCTGGCGTCTTTTCCCAGGTTCATACGACCTACCTGTGACAGACCAAGACTACAGACCGGGATGAACCCTGAAGGACCGCCACAAGAAGCAAAGGAGGGAGAGAGAAGAGGAGAAAAGTGAGGGATACACACACACACACAGCAAGAGAGGGAGAGAAAATCAATCCAGCAAAAAGCAATTTACAAGTGTCACATTAAATAAGGGTGATTTCGTTACAGGGAGCCACTTATTTTTCACTTAGATCCTCAGCGTGGTCACTCTAGGTTAATGCACCCTGCTCTACATGTGAAGCTTTATTAAAAGATGACTCGGAGATGTCCAAGTCCACCAACAACTCTTTTTACAATTACCGTATCAGTCTGACTTGGAGCTTATATGACGGGCGCGCATCACATCTACATTTACACTTTCTCACCATCTTCAGTTTCGAAGTCGGTGAAGCAGAGTTCAGAGCCCTTAGTGGTGATGAGAATCTCTCCATTAAGGGTGAAGATCATGGATTTGTCTTCCATGTTGATCATACAGCCCACCACATCTCCGGCATGCCAGCACCGCCCAAACAAACGGCTGCCCATGTTCAGACAGTGGCCCTGTGAGCACGACATGTACGAGCATAAATGGAAGCGGTGAGTCACTGAACGCTCATGTGAAGGTGCAGCGTAGGCGGAGCTGAGCTTACCCTGTATCCATCAAAGACAAACGCCAGCTCATCTGTGCCAAGTTCCACATCTGGCTTACATCCAGGTCTGGCCCATCCCACTCTCATGTCGCCTCCTGTTACAGCTTCAAACTCAAAGTACCATTTCCCAGTTTTCACCGCGTACGTCCTCTCTACTCTGAAGAAGCGGATCTTGTCAATGCTGAGTCGCTCAACCACTTGTCCTGTCGGGTGAGAGAGATACAACCACAGAGGGAGATGATCAAAATGTCATTTGAAGACTTTGTGCGAGCTGGATTTGATTTGATTTAACGTGAATAAAAAAGTGCTCCGTTACTGCTCCGTTCCTCTCAAAGACAAATCAATAATGGAACCTGCAAAAGTAGCAACACTTAAAAGCCGTGTGCAGTTAAAAGCACTCATTTTACAACACTACTCCTTTCCAGTGTAGACTCTCGGAGGATGGGAGAATCCTTTATCTTCTAAAGAAAATGAAGTCACACTTGACAGGACCTAAATGTTTTTCCCCTTATTAGAAGAGTATAATTAGAAAAATTGTATGTCTTAATAGGCATATTTCCATGCGTGAAACTCACCGCCTTCCTGGTCTGAGGGCTCAATATTGTATCCGTAGCCAATCAGAGTGCGGATCGCCTCCCGCAGGCTGTCCCTGTTCGACTTCTTGGTTCGCTCATCCAGCAAAACATAAGGAACCAGGCGAGGGTTGCGCTTACTCTTCACATCCTGCAGAGCGCAAAGATAGTCAGAAAAAATGTCTTGCATCTTTTTACTGCTTATCTCATCAACTGGAGGTTGGCTCATGGGAGTCTGATCAGTCCAACAACTGTTGTGTTTGTTACAACTGAGCTGTCAATCTCAGTAATTGAGAAGTTAATTGGCCATGTATTGCTACTGGGCTACTGCTGCTTAACATGTATATCTGGCCTGTGTCATTTCCCACAGCAGTACTCCCACTAGGGTTTGTGGCATGACCCTTGAAGTATCGCAATAGCTCTATTCATGCAGATTCGTGAAGCGTCAAAATTAGTTTACAACCTTTGAAATAAGTTAGAATCGTAATAAGTACATATCGTTTTGCCAGCGTTTCAGTTGTTAGACTCAATTATATAACAGTAATGCATCATCATCATGTATTATTTTTATATGCCTCTTACTTCTCCTATTATATGTCTATTAGGATCATGACAAGACATACTGTATAGACAATCCTTGATAGCAGCACAGACACAAAATCATTCCATAATATGCTTGCAACTGCAGAAACTACTGGAATTAAATTAATGAGCCATGAAAGCAAAACTGAGCCCACAAAAGAGGCAAAGCTGGAGACAAAAGAAACAAATCCTGCATATCTGACACACTTTAGGCAAACATAATTATTTAATTGTCTTTGCTTTTTTTCAATGCTGACACTTAGTGGGTGCTTTTCCATTTTTTTCCCTACCATTCCCTTTTTTAATTTCACTGTACATGGAATACATAGTGTGCTGTACCTGCTGTATGCCGTACGTCCACCCCTGTTTGATGCGGTCCTTGGCCCACACATTATGTGCGTTCTCTGCAAGCCTGTCCACCAGCAGCTCCTGACCTGGAGTCAGTTTTATGTCTGACAGATCCAGAGGGGATGGCTTATAACCGTTGGACATCATGTAACTACATAAAAAAAGACAATATTTCTCTCAATTGCTGAGGGTAAATCCACAAATTTAGTTTACAGACTTTTATAGCCTGACATACAGCGCATTAAGAACAGACAAATGGGTAACCATGACAATAAAGAAGAAATACACTAGTGTGTGATTTTATTTCTCATATTTACAGCCTATCATCCTCTATTAATTGAGCATTTAATCTCTGATCTTGTTATAAACAGACCTAGTGTAGTGGGGATTTGATTTGTTGGTGAAATATGAATCTCTGTGCAAAACTGCCTCCTCATATTATATTTCTTAAATAATCTAAATGTGTTCTGAATTTCACTTATTAACGTAAACATACAGACTTACTTCTTAGGAAGTTTGATCTTTTTGAGGGAGTCTTCAGCATTTGGATTGACCTGAACTACACGACAGCCCAATGCCAGCAGGGTCCTGTGTGGAAAAAACACCAACAGTAAAGGGATAAATGACACTTATTTGTTAATCCTGTTTGATCCACACCTTTATATACGCAGATGAAACTGACATTTCATGCAGATACAGCGCTGACAGAAGATGGCTATACAATTATAATGAGTTCAATTGTGCCTGTCGTAATCTGTGAGGGGGAAAAAAAGCCCTCAGAGTACCTCCAATACATACACACAAATTTCCTTCATACCTTATGAGAAGGAAAAGTCAGAGGAAAAAAAAAATGAGCTTGATGTCACCCACAAACCCATCAGTGTCACCCCGATCAAATTGCCATGGATCAAGATTAATCACAGCAAAGCTAAATGTTCTCTTTTATTATTTAAAGAGCATTTATGTAAAGCACTTGTAATGGGTCTCGCTGGGGCTGTTATAAGACAGAACCCAGTGCTGTGCAGAGCACTGACAAATGGAGGGTTGTAGACTGTCAGCAAAAACCGCAACACTGCAAATCCTGACCTTCATGTGAGTGTCATTTGGTTGCTGAACACAGCTGCAAGTTAATGTATTATCTTAAGACATTATTAATTAGAACATTAATGAAGAATTAAAGGAAAAATATGCAAAATCTCTTGCTTATTGTTTTTTAAAAGGCTGTGGCAACTCCTCTCCACCTGATCAGTCAAACAAATAATATATTGAATGCGGAGGATGAGTAGCATTAGCAATGAAAAAAGCTGTGAAACAGAGAAATAAATTGTTATTTTCAGGTTATTTCACAGTGGTTATGTTCTAAAGCACAAATATATACACCCACACCATAAAGGAAGACTTTGGGTGTGCATTACTGTCATAACCCTTTATTGGGCAAGTGACTATTTTTGGTAATTTTCCACATGGGTCCAATCCTGCGCCTCAGTGTAATCAAGAAGTATGTTGGTTTTTAATAAAAATTTAGTTTTATAGAAATTTTGAAGCTATAAATAGGGAATATGAGTGATTTGTGTCAGTTTATGACCTTATAACAGTTGTTTTATGGCATGTGTTTACTTTTTAGCAAGTGTTGTTGGGATCTTTTATGGCAAGAGGAGGAAGATGATGATGTCCAATAAACTAAGGTTGACATTTTGAATTTTAGAGTATTTTAATGAGTGCCCTATAAAGTGTAAAGGAGAATGTGATGTAACTGTAATCGTACTCTTATAACTTATAATATATGACAACATAAATAAGTGATATCATATTATATTGTTTCACCAGCATATCCTGCAGTGTTCATAATGATTGGAGGTACTTGATGCCCAAAATGTCTAAGACACAGCAAAACAAAGAGAAAATAAAAATAGAAGAATAGAAAGGATAGGGATTCTGCAGGCAAATGCACCAACACACATTTCTAAAGGAAATAAAGTAAAGACTGACATGTATAGATATAAGTCTTATTATTATTAGAATAATACATATCTATACACCTGTGTATGTTTTACACAGATTTCATAACTTCCTTCAAGAGGCTCTTGAACAAACCTAGATGAGTCAGAATTGTTTAAAGGTCTCAACTGGGACAAGATGATGAGTTGTATAATAGAACCTGTGAGACCATTACTTAAACACAGACTGCCTGCACAAAGTGAGGTTAAAATCACCTCAGTCTTTGAAAAGTGGTAACGTGTTCCATGATATATTTAATGAGAGTTTGTTTAAATTTTATAAATACATTTTCTGTCAGTAGATTCTGCTAGAAATTAAATTTAATGTATAAAATGTAATATCTACAACACAATTATCCTATGACTTCATTCAAGATTATGTATTAATTAAACAGTTGTTATTTATACTAAAGCTTACAGTTCTTTAACTGACTTCTTTCAGTGTTTCATCTCAGAATCGAGTACAGAAGCTCATATGACACCTTGTGTGAAATTCCCATAACACTTTTCTCTGTTATCTGTGTTAAGAACAGAGGATTCCATTAAGTAACCCAAAAGCTAATGTGTTGTTTTTCTGGGATTCACATTTTCCAGTTAAGCGTACACTCTGTACTGATTAATAAGCTGTGCTTCTCTTTTACTCTGTGTTTCTTATTGGTTCCCTTGCTCTCTCTGCTCTTTTTCTTTTCAAAAGTATGGATCATAGTAAAAAAAAATCAATCCATATGCTCAACATACTTCAGAGTTTCTGTTGACATCTGCAGATTGTAGTTCTTTTCTGTTTCTGGCAGCTTGGAGAAATCCACCAGGCATGGATGCTGCCGCTTGTTATCATCCCTTATCTAAAAGAAAAAAAAAGTCACACAAAAAACATTTCAGCTTCTCTCTGTTGTTGGAAACGCTGCCGCACACTAACTCTGTATGTACAGTAGAAGTCTGCATATGAAATACGCAGCTCTGTAGGGTGATGTTTTTGTGGGCCAACAAAAGGACAGGAATGTGGTCTAAAAACAGTACCACTAGTCGCAGGGATAAGACAGTCTACTCTAGTGAAGATGCTATGAAAGAGGAACAGGGAACATGTTTTCTTGGGGGAGATAGAAAGGTGTTTGACTGGAATACTAAGTGAGAGGTGTAATGCCTCTCTTGAGGCTGCACTTTATGCCAAATAATCCCTTTGGCAATGCTGCTCAGAGGAGGCGGCATGGCAATGGTGGATGTTTACCAAGAAAACATGCAGGGCTTGGTACAGCTGTGTGCGTGGGTCCAATGAACACGGGCCAGCTCTTTTGTGAATAGTACAAGTACTCTATGGAAAATCTCTACTCTGGCAGCTCTCCTTACTACAGAATTCTATTTATGGTGAATTATTAAAAAAAGAAACTGAAATATCATGGATAAATATATTCCTCTACACAATAGCTTCTATTTTATTGAAACAAAGTAAAATATATTAAAGATCTATATAATGAGCTGCAAAATAACATCATACACTTCTACATTCTATAATATGTGCACTTTGGCTGTCTCAACAGTCCAGGTCGTCATTATAAATGAGAACTGGTTCTCAATTGACCTACCAGGTAAAATACATAAAAATAAATACATAAAAAATAAATAAATACATTTTACAGTACTTCTCTTAAAATCACAAAATAATTATACACCTCATTAACATTGCTAAAGCTTAGAAGACACATTATTTTTTCATTTTACAACCACATGTTTTGAAATATTTATTTTATTGACTGCATTTTTTTTTTTTTTTTACATTTTTTTTACAATTAGAATTAAGGTAAATATTTGATTAGAATAATGAGGTATCTGTTACATAGATATGAAGCAAGTAAAGTACACTTCCTCTACCTTAGAAAAACCCTGGATCTATGTGCATGCTTTTTTTGTTTTGTTTAAAGGTGGAGCAAAAGGAACAGTTAATCCATTCTTGGTGCAGACGTGCTGAATTTTTCAATTGTGAAAAGCAGCACATTGGACTGTAACAAAAAGGTGACAAGTGACACTTTAAATTTAGAACATTGCAGCAATGAATGTTAAAAGAACCTTTTAATATCACATCTGCACACACTTTCACACTGTTCTGCACAGGGTAAATCCAACCGAAGTTGAAAAAAATGTATGAATAAACAGAATTTTTGGCGTACAGTTCTACCATGCATGTAGTGTAAAAGCTATAAGTGTCAAAAAAGGAGGATTCTCAGATGCATGTTTGTATTATAGACATAAGAGCTGTGTTCCTTGTTACCTCTGCCAAGGAAATAATATCTTACACTGTTTGTTGTTTTATCTGTCAGTAAGATTACAAAAAACCTGCACTGACTTTAATTAAAGGGTATCATATAGAGAAGAACTAATCCATTAAATTTGACCTTTTTTCCTTTAGAGCATTCAGATATTTGATGGAATTACAGAAGTCTGGGACCTTGGCGGAGGTACACGCTCTACTCAGTGCCCTTATAGTATATATTTGTATTGTGTCATGTGCTCCTGTAGGGCAGTGAGGCAGAACAGATCACTTTGGCTATTGTACAGAACAACAAACCAAGAAAATCCAGGAGTCTTTTATATATGAAAGAGAAATAAATCCACAAAGTTTCTGCTTTTATCATTTCATGCATTATGATATTTACTGGTTGGGTGACCCTGGGGTGTACATTTGGATAAAGGGTAATGTCTTCAAACAGTGGATTAGACATCTGTCGACTTTCATGTTGTAAAGAAAGAAACAGATGCAGGTATTCTAAACAGCCTTTCCTCTTGGTTTATTGTTTTCCAAAAATGCCCTGTTCTGCCCTCAGGTGAAACAATATTGTATAAATCATGTTTTATTCTAAAACACAAACACAATGACTCTGCTACCTGGAAACAAACTGGAAATGGGGCTTTCTAAATGAATGGTATGGAGTCGAACATGTAAAATGAGTGTGTTCTTTCCACTTACCCTCTTTTTGGTGTGAACCGCAAATTATAAAAGAGAAAGCAAGATGACGAACAGGCTTCTGGGATGGTTAAATTCTAACAATGCTAACAAGTAATGCAATTCAAGCAGATTTTTTTTTTTTTTTAAACTTAAATTTGTTCATAAAAGGTGGATTTTTCCACAAACATGGCAAAATGCATGAATGTATGCTTTTAATCTCTCCGATCCAGAGTGATTAGGCTTTTGTTCTAAGACGACGCCCATATTTCTCACCTTGCCATAAGACCAGCCCAGCTCTATTTTATTCATGCCCCATAGTTCATGGATATTTTCAGCCAACTTGTCCCGAACCTTTTCCAAGTGCAGTGGCATGACAACCTGAGGAAAGAGATAGAGTTATGGTTAGGTGATGTCGGGTCAGGTCAGGTCAGGTTAGGTTGAACTTTAATATCCACAAAGTGAAGAATTGTTTTATTCAAACTAAACAATAAAAAAGGACAATAAAAAAAAAGTTCAGAGCTTGGGTTTGATGACAGGCAATTAATCTAGTTCAATAGTCTAACAACAAACAACAACAACAAATTATTTCTCATATGTATTTTTATGGATCTTGATATTTGTCGCTGAGCTGCATCTGTGGTCTCCTGATTATTTTACTCACAGTATTTACACCTCAGTTTTACATTCGACATCTAGGTGTCTGTACCAAGCTATCAAGACGTAAACATATTACTGGCACCAGTATATATCCACGCTACGTCTCAGTAGAAGGCTTAGATACTATATATTTTTGCTATTTGGGTATTATCATGGATATCATGATCGATAAAGAAGGATTATTCGTGTTCCTTTCGTCCAGGGGTGGTCAATTGCATTTTAAGGAGGTCTGGATAGGGAAAATGTCCTCGTGTACAGGTCCATAGCAGCATCATCATGTTTAAATTGGATTATAGTTTAGTTATACACCAGCTCATTTTATTCATATTGAAGTTTCATCGTCACTGTATCTGCGCTTCGTGAAGTCAACGAGTAAAATCAAATTAAGAAAGCTATAATTCAATGCCATTTCAACATTTTTTTTTTTTTTTTTGCACCTCTGGGCTGCTTTCAGATTCTCATGCATCATCTCAAGAATTTTCTGACTCACCCCAAAGTCCTTTAATTTTCTTACAAGGTATAACCACTGCATCACAGCGTTAACCATAAAGTCAAGGTGACCATTTCTATAGGTACCTAAATAACTATGTAAGTAGACAGTCACAGAAAACATTATTAGACCATCAAAAGTCATCCGAAACGAGGGTCATGCAATCAAGTACTAACTCCTGTGTGTATCATGTGATTAAAACAGACTGAAAAGAAAACATGGAATGACTAAAACCACTGTTTATATCAGTACAATACCACAGATATTCATGTAAAAACTGAAGCGATTTTGCTTATTATCAAGAAAAACATGGAAAATGGATAAATATCAGCTCTGAAATTAAATTCTTAGGAGCAAATTTTGCTGTTATCATTATATTATTCCAAACAAATGTACCTTTAGTTGTACCAGGCATTAAAATGAACAAGAAATTGAAGAAAACAAGGGTGGTCTAATATTTTTTTCCACGACTGTATAAGTAGAAAGTATGAGTATAAGTGTAAATGATGAGGTTAACTGTGTCGGTCGATGCACACTTATGCAAAACAATATATTTGCAATGCTAATGAAACTACAGATAATCTGACCTGGCTGGTTTCCACAGGAGTGGGAATGAAGGAGGCCTGTGACATGAACTGTGTGGTACCCAGCAGGTCTCGGACTCCCTCCACATCCCTCTTATACTCCTTCACCGGCTCCACCTTCATCTTCTCTTTCGGCAAGAGAGCTTCATAACACGGAGCATAACCTGATGGAGGCAGAAACTTGAAGTCCCCGTGTCGACCACCCAACAGGAAACGCACCCTAAGGAGATGAAAGACCGAGCGTTTCAAATTAAAATTAGCTTCAAACAAGAATAATAAAAAAAAAAGACCAATATAAGTGTTTTTATCCCATAAAGACCCAAATATCCACCACTGATGTAAAATGTTTAATACCTGTTGATCCACTAACCCTATGAATCTATGTAAATAACTGGTGCAAAATGCAGATTGTCATCTTTTCATGGTCATCAGTTATGACCCACATCCAGAGGCTACGTAGTGAACGTGGAAACACTGTCATCTTCTACAACATTGATTCATCAGTAAAAGTTGGATCAATGACAGTGGATGGACACACTTGGTTTATGTTGAGTTAATGATAGATTTTACTTAATAAACCACATTTTCTTCAGTTTTATCTGTTTTTTTTATATTTATTCTGAGCTTTCATCAATATTTAAAATTCAGTATAGGAGATTAAATATAGGAAAACACATGATTTACAGTGAAAAATGTAAAATACAGAGAATAAAGTTATGATAAATCACTTAAGAGAAGGTAAATACAGAGAAAAATTCATTGGGAACTGACACAAAATTAGCACTGGGTCTTTATGGGTTAAAGCTATCGATACCAATCTGACATTTCACACAAAAATTTTAACATGAACAACCTCCAAAGCCCCGCCCACTTCCCCCTGCCTGAGCTCTGATGCCCCCCTCCTCACCTAACGGACGCAGTGGGAAGTGGAGTTAGAGGTGGAGGTGTGGCGGTCCGCTCCGGCACAGCTGCAGACCCCTCCCTCATCAATCAAACACACCATCATCCACCTGCTGGGTTCCTTTACCATTAGCAGACCCTGTCCGCAGACGTTTGAGGTTTCATACTGGAGCGTACCAATTTCTGATATTTCTCATGCAAATGTCCTACATTTGCATCATCCTACATTGTGTGACACCGGTGCCTGCAGAGTCAAGTACGCCCGACTCTGTGGGGGCTTTAATCCAGACTTTATCTCCATCCTTCATTCGCAGGACTCTGACTGCTGCAATCAGGTTATTCTATTTGTTCCCCTTGGTTGTTGTTTCTGCTAATAAATCTGTTTTTTCCCTTCAGCGCCGTCCATCTGAGTCCTATCCATTCACACCCCTACACTGGAGGAGCAGTGATACTGAAATGGGTCAATGGAGTCAGATTCAGAGGGACACGGCAACGGATGACAGACAGGTCAACCAATCATTTCATTCAGACTTTTATCAGAAATATATGAGAATTCAACTTTTTTTTTTTTTTAGTTTCAACACTTGGTGGATTTCTTTTACATTTTGGTTTGATACACACTTATTAGGAGCATTTTAAGATTACAAAATAAAAGTCTCAAAATACCAGATCGTACAGTATAGCTTTCAGTAAATATAAACTATTGACAGAAGATAAATAGATATTCCGATGATAAGGAAATGAACTGCTCTCCCGCTGCTTATTCTGCGTCAATTATGTGAAACCATTATTTGAACCGCGATGAGTTTAGTTCGGAGAATGAAAAAAGAAGTCTCAGGCCATCACAGTGAAGAGGCTCTCCTGAGGCGGACTAAAATAGCTGCTCATGTAGTAGTGGTGACGCACCGAGCCCATTCTGACTGCAGCTCTCAATTATTGAACAGTCAAGATGTGGGGCTGTCATTTTCTGGCACATTCAAATCCGCGGAGATGTTAACCCTGTTCACTGGGTCAGTTTCATGTACAATCTGAGAGGCAACAAAACCCACACAAAACATGTCAAAATGTGGCACTTCCCCTATGATTTAGTGAAAGATGAGTCTAAAAAGCACAGATAACCGGTGATGTGTGAAATTCTGGTAGGAAGTCTTAGAACTCTGTAGTGACTCACATTTATTTTAGAGGATCAAATAAAATGACCTGTGATCACATGAAATACTTAATTGTCTTTTATGGTTTTAAATAGTAAATTAATGCATAGATAACGGCTAATCAAGCAATAAAAAGGTTACTACTCGTTTAACTATGATAAAATTGGTTAAGCTAAATTCAATTGATGTGTTTGGGATGTTATAGTCATAAACACTTATGAAGAAAATTACCTGTCATTTATTCCCAAACACAGAGGTACTATAATAATACAGCATTTGTCCTGTGAAAATCAGCATTTCTATGATTGGAGGCGATTTAGAAGCTTTTTTGTTTCCTCTGTGCATTTATTCTGCCTATTTCGCGGTCAACAATTACGGAGGCTGTGCGGGCAATTACAAATAAATGTTTTGAAAGCATTTTAGGTGCAAATTCAGGAAGATTATGAAGCGACACAGCATGAAGACCCATTTAAAGAGCAAAAGCAAACTCAAATCCTTCAGGAGAGTAAAATCTTGAAAGGTGATCAGAAGGATGACAAGCTTGACAGCACAGAGGAAAGAACGTTTTTCCATCTTTCAGGAAACCAGACAGTTATCAGTAGGTGGTCGCTGACTAGTAGTGAGTCTTGACATTATATTTGGGGGTAATGTCATTAAATTTCATTAAAACACGTGCCTCATTGAGCACAAACATGGGATATTCACTGTAACTCATCATAGTCCCCAGGTTAAACTAGGACAAAACAATTCTTTCTAATAATAATATTTTTAGGTATTATTTATGTTATTTACTGTGAATTAACCTCAATATATATTATTATACAATGTAAAGTATTTAAAGTATTTATTGATCTGTAAAGCATGTTAAGTTTTTTGTGAATGCGTCATTTAGCTTAGATGTAAAGACTGAAAACAGGGACAGACAGATGTGTGGCCCTGTTTCCTGGTGTCTTTGCTGTATCGTTGCCAGGCGACCAGCTGTGACTCCAGGATATCACCTGCCCTGGTCACAAAATACTTGTCGTGTGCACAAGTATTTTTTTTTTGTGTGTGTGTGTGTGTGTGCAGATCAAAAAGTCGTCTGTATCTGGGTCTGAATTCACTTTCACATGTCTTACATCACCAAATAAAATCAGTCTAGTCTCTTCATGTGTCTCTGGGCTCTGTAGACTGAAAGCTGTAGTTTGCTCTTCGAAGATATTCAATCATAGAATCATGAAAAACTGATGAGGCTTGAAACTCTCCTTCTAGGTCCTGTCAATCATGCTATCTGCTATGTCACCATGGCAACAGATGAATATAGGGGTACTCTGATCTCAAGGCCTTAAGGTTTAATGCACTTGGCCCACAATGAGTAGGTGGATTAGATGGATTTCATGCAGGCAGTGTTTGTGTGAGTGTAGGTGTGTGGCATATATAATAGTTTTGGCTGGAGTTCGTCTGTCTCATCTGTCTTTGCTTAGATGTGTATCTCATTCATCATCAACAGAATTCAGTTGAGTGTG
>JAPTYQ010000016.1:16706842-16718536 GCA_029814465.1 Ostorhinchus cyanosoma | reverse complement strand
GCTGGAGTTCGTCTGTCTCATCTGTCTTTGCTTAGATGTGTATCTCATTCATCATCAACAGAATTCAGTTGAGTGTGAGAGGAGACACAAATAAACACTCACCTGACCCCTGCTGAGAAGCTGACGACAGGAAAGAAAAGTCCATCTGTGTTGAAATTTTCAAACATGCCCTGGACCGGTTGTCCATTAATCCTGAAAGAGATACTGGGGGCTCCCAGGTCCAGACAACAGCTCACCACATCCTCTGAGGTCAGGATGTGCTGGTTCATGGATGCAACGGCGCGTGGGATACGACCTGTTCAGGACACACATGCAGTTATGTGAAATATGACCCAGTGAGTGATGCTGGCACAGATCATGTCTGTCCCACACACACAAAATACATTTGTACACTCGAATGAACACACAGATACACACACTCTGGGCAAGGAGATTGTCTCTGCAGGGTACTGATTCTGTCTAGACTGATCCTGGCAATAACCCAGTGTTACTATTCATCTTAAAAATACTGGCCTATTACAAAGTCAGCGCAGTCACAGTAACTTTTCAACTCACACTGACCTGACCAGAGGTGGAGTCCATCAAAACCAAAAGAGTACAGGTCATCTCCGACTCCGTTGCCCCCCCAGCCCTCTCCTCCTCCAGGGTATGGAGCGTAGCCCTTCGTATTAGCCCAGCCCACCCTCAGGTGAGAAGGCTCACTGGTCACAAAGTGGTCGACCTGGTCAATCATGAGCTCATAGTACCATTTCTTATACTGAGCTGAACCCTCGCTCACCCCAAGGAAGATGTTCGGTCTCATACTGACGATGAAGAGATACAGGGAATCATTAGATGTCTTACAGAGGAAGAGAAATACTTTATTTTTTTAGTTTAGTTTTTTTTTTTTTTTTTAACAAAAAGAGTCTGCCCTTAGGCTTAAGGAAATTAAATTAGCTTTAATTTGCTTCTTGTCTTATGGTTCAGGAAATTCTTGTGGAAAACGTTGATATATTGAAATAAGAGAGAACAAAGCAGATCCTTTTTTAAAAGTCTCAAGGAAAATATGGAATCATTTTCTTGCTAAACATTTGAAGATAAGATAATATACGAGGACAGTGAAAGCACCAATGAGATGACTCACAGTAGGATGGTGGAATGGTCATGCTAATATAAACCAGTCACACACATACACTTGATTTTGACGAAGCATTCCCCCATAGGACAACACATTTATGACATGGTAAGCTATAGCTGCGTGGGGATGGTTTTAATCAGAGGTGACTCACAGCTATGAAATATTCTTAGAAAATAAGAATAAACAGTATAAACACAGTCAAAAGACATGAGTGGAGAAAAGCGTTTCCATGATGAAAGTGTTTATGTAGGACCTGTGTAGGTATAATACAAACATGTAGGGACTTATTTCCTAAAGTGAGATTTCCTTAAGTCATCAGTGTAATTCCTGTTGTCGGGAATAGCTTTAAATGATATAAATATTTAAAGAATAAAACATCTGGAGGGCATGGTGAGTGTATTGCTTTCTAACCTCTGGACGTCATTGACAAGCTGGGTTTGCAGCAGCAAGTCCCTCTTGGGCAACAAATGGTCACAGATAAGGTTTTGGTTGGTTCTCACAGCTACACCATTGCACACACAAAGGGAGCAGAGTACATCCAGAATCTATTGAGGAAAAACATCAGGAAGAAAAAAACAATAAAGAGAGAGTTAAGAAGAAAAGCACAACAGACCTCTAACAACTGATTACATATTGACCTTATTTTCTCTATTATACCGAGGCTATGAATCCACACCTTTCAAGAAATGACTGATTATCTTTGTCCCTAATCACTGTCCAGGTTGCAGCTCCAGGGAGCAGCTCTTTTCATGCAACTGCTGCATAATTACTCAGAGATGCTTATAGGGGGCAAAAACATGTCCAATAATATCCGCTTTGATGTTAGCTTAACAAAGCCATTGAATTAAATGGGCCAGGAGGCTCAGCCAAAGGTGACAGGCCAGAGCACCTTTTTTTGCAGCGTCTGTTGCCAAATGTTACATCCTGGCTGATTTATGACCCCGGTCCACTGACTGCCTGCTCCTGATCTCATTTTCCCGTTAAACTGATTGATTCATGATGGTGTCACACTGTTACCAAATCCTCTGAAAACTTCTGTCATGGGTGGGAGTCGTATGCCAGTAGAGGGTAAGCAAAAAGAATTAGTAACTAAAGAAATGAAGAGGTGACAAAGAGGCCCAAAGGGAACTGTTATGGAAATTAATGTGCATCCAGTGAACCATTTCAGAGAGCCTAACAAGGGAAGAACTGGAGGTGAAACTGGATGCAAGATAAACAGACAGTTTTGCTTTTTAACTAAAACTTCATCCAAGTGATTACTGGTTCGCATCTGTTTGTATCTTAATATCATATTCCCTTTTTTGTTCAAATCACAGTCAAATGGAAGTGTTTAACCTCAAAGCAATGTTGATGTTTTACCTTTACAGTCAAATCCTTTCTAAAGGTAGAGTCTGGTCCAGTTATTCTTAAGCTCACAGTTACTAAACGATAATAATTTCATTTTGACATGTGCAGCATTCCTCACAGCTCACCTTGTGGTTGCGTCCATGCTTGTAAAGCAGCGATATGATGGACTTGATGTGTCCTCTCTGGATGATGTTGAGGGCCTCGGGGCTCTCAATTAGAATGCAGTGGAGAACTTCCAGGATGCCTATGCAGGCATGAATTCATCAATTAGTTAGAAGAGAAAGGCAAACCAGAGGACATACCTCACTCCTCACCTCAATACAGTATTTCAGTGAGTCATGTCACGTTAGAATATTTATTACAGGTGCAAGACGCATTTAGAGTTTGGGGTTTGAGCTCTGGTATCATCACTGCCTGCAGATATTTTACATACTATAGGTTTTGGGGAGTGAGCCAACAGGTGGATGCTGGGATGATGGAGAGAGTTTAAAGAGCCTGCAGCAGTGCCGGAGGGAAAGCTGGGAAATTCTTGCAGCTTATACAGGCCGCCGAATTGAAAGGCGTGGTTATGTGTGGAGGGAGGTCTGTGAGTGTGGATGTAGTAGTGGAGCTCAGGTTCCCTGCCTGAACTGTCTCGCAGCCATCGCTTCATTTTCTGGTACATCCTTTACATTTCAGGCACTTTTTAGAATGTGTGTTTTTAAACCACTGAAGATGTGTCCCTGTTGAAGAGCGCTGGATTGCAATCAAAGCAACTTTGACTCTCTAAATGCTCAAAAAGCTGTTTCTTAGGTAGTTTAGTACAATGATAACATTTGTACCTGAAGAAGACTCCAGTCTTTCCAGCTTGCTAACCAGCCAGTCCAAATTGTTGGAGAATTGCGTGCAGTTGTTTCGGTTCCCTCGGATTAATGCAGCTGTAAAGTGGAATAAAGGTGTAGATGAGTCACAGTTTCCAAAAAGACAATATTTTTTTTCTCCAAAGTACTCTTATGGAGTCCCTCTAGTACGGCACAAAACGATGTCACCCCAAGGTGGACACCTTAAGTGTATACAGAGTATTTGTACTCTGACATCTTTATACATATTCATTTGGGAGATGCTTATGACAAAAAAATGACACAAAAGGAAAAAAGACATAGAAGCTCAGATAGACATGGACATGTTATATGTCCTCGCAAAAACAGACAGGGTCAACCAATGCAGGAAGACAGAGAAGAAAAGAGGGAGGCATCCCAAATCCACTTAGCTGCACCACAGCAGGTGTGTGGAGGAGAAAACAGGGGAAGAGAGACGTGGCTAGAACACTAATACAAGCCAGGGGGTGAAATCAGTGTAAATAAGGGTGTGAAGGACACACTTAGAGGGCAGAGGGGGTTCAGCATGGCAGAATAAAAGATCAATGTTTTGTGTGAGCTACATTTACTGTCTTCTTAAGAATAAGACATAGCCAGGCCATGAAAGCAAAACAACCCTGCTTGTTTACTAGTTTTGTCTTTTATGTCACAGCAAGTGAATGCAATGTTTCAGGCAAACACTGTACGCTCGACGACTGCAGGATATGCAGGAGCAAGAAAACCCAAAATATTTTTCCCTGCCAGATCCTTTTAGCAAGATATGTCTATATCTGACAGAGCATATGCTACAAGAGCAAGAGGTTAAAGGCACCACAAAGACGCTGAGTTATAGAACTATAAAGAGCACAGCAACAGCGGGCAAAAGCAAATGTGTGCATTTTTATGGACAAAAAGGCCATTGTCCGAAGGAGGACAGCCAAAATAGTGTCTGTGGGACAGTGTGAGACTACATGAAACTGCATCATGACTGACTGTGCACCCTGCAGACTCATCACTTAAAGCAACTCTTTCATATACAAATGAAAAAAAAAACTGATAATTTTCATTTAAATGCTGAAAGATGGTTTGTACATGTTATACATAATGTAAACTGTAATCCATCACATTCCTGTTTTTGACACAAGAATGTAAGGGGGGGGGAAATGTAAAAAATTAAATAACGCAATAATAATCAGGCAAATCAGGGTGTTTTTCATACACTTGTGAAATCCCATAGTTGCAAATATTTAGATTGGAAGGAAGGATAAAAGATAAGAGGTATGAAAAAATAAGCCGCAAATAACTGAAACATGGAGAAAAATATACTAGAAAAGGGGGAGAGGTCAGGCTGCATATATGTACATTTAAAGACAAAAAAAAGACATGAAACCACAAAACCACGAAGGACTCAAAGGGAAGCAGTGTATTCTGTTAGTCTGTCAGTCGGTCTGAACGACAAAAAATTTCTGAGTCTAGTTTTGTTGTTCAAGTCTTAAAACATATTTTCATTTTTTCATTACGAAAATGCCACGGATCACATTAGTCCAGTTCACAACCATCCATCACACTAATTTACCATATATTTACTTTAAAAACCATTAAACAACAAAACATAGTGGAATGATGGGGTTTTTTTTCAATGTGTTTTGTGTTAATATTTGCAGATTGTGTGCGTGTGTGTTTAAATGTGATGTATATATATATACATCTGTTTGGGGGACTGTCAGTTAAATACCAGGTCAGCAATGTTCTTTATCATCAGTGAACTATCATACTCAGAGCTACTTCAGTTTTCAACAACAACTCTAACAACTCCTGTCTGTGAGGTTAATTACACTGGCAGGTCTGTGAGTGTACTTGTAGTTTGTACAATATGGAACACCAGTTTCTTACCCAGTAGCTCATACAGCAGGTTGAGAATATCTTTCCATGCTGCTCCTGCCTCCGTTCCGGCACATTCTCCGAAGTGTGCTGCGCTGTTATACACGTTCAGACGGTCGATACAGTTGGACACCAATGTGAGCATTCCCTAAAACAACAGAGACCAAAGAAGTGAACATACACTCGCTGGCCACTTTATTAGGTACGTCTATTCAACTGCATGTTAGCGCAAATAACTAATAGACCAATGCATTTAGACAACAGACATGGTCAAGATGAACTGTTGCAGTTCAGGATGGGGAATGGGGAAGAGAGTAGATTTAAGTGACTTTGGATGTGTCTTGGTTGCTGCTGCCAGAAGGGCTGGTCTGAGTATTTCAGAAACTGCTGATCTACTGGGATTTTCATGCACAGCCATCTCTTGGGTTTACAGAGAATGGCCTTAAAAAGAGAAAATGTCCAGTGAGCAGCAGTTCTCCGGGCAATGCCAGAGGTCGGAGGAGAATGGCCAGACTGGTTTGAACTAATAGAAACTCAAATAACCACTTGTTAGAAACCTGAAATCATCAAGCATTTAGGCTACAGCAGTGTATACACTTACTGGCCACTATATTAGGTACACATGGCACTTAGCAGGATGTACCCAATAAAGAGGTCATTGAATGTCTGTGCAAAGGTGGTAAAAGTGCACACATTGTTTATTCAATGAGTATATATAGTAATTGTGTACAAAAAAAACTCACTCGCTAAACTTAAAGTACAAGTAGAAGCTCTGAAATGTACTTAAAGAGTAAAAGTAAAAAATGTTCTACATATAATACTGGCTTTTCCTGTGCAAAGCTACTGAACCTCAAATCAGTAAACAGACATCAAAATAAATAAATGGCTGAATCTCACTCCCTTGTCTCCTTTGTCAATACGCCAAGAGGTTGTTTCTTGTTTCTTGAATCAGTCTTAATAAATGAAAATAAAATAAAATAAATCTCAACTAACAACTGTGAAGAAGTAGAGTGAGTACAAAGTACAGATATTTTCATGAAAGTGGAGGGAGTAAAATTAAAAAGAAAGTATAGATAAAGGGAAAACGTACTTAACAACAGAAACAAAGTATTTGTACTTTGCTGCATTGAACCTCTGCATATTTACATACAGTAAAGGAAGTATACAAAGGCTATAAAAAAACAATATTTCCATTAAGACACGGGCATTAATCAAGCAATAATGACACAGTGTCATTAGAATGGGAGCTTAATTAGAAATCTCTGTCTGCAGTATTCAATTAGTTGACCATTCTGAGCGCGGCCCTATGGCTCTCTCCTGTCCCATTTGGTAGTCATGGCACGGTGATTAATGCTACAGAAGAATATCTTTAGTGATCAGATATGCTAAATGGAGGACCTAAAAGACAAAATGGAAATTGCAGATGATTTATAATGGTAGGAAAAACTATGACTCAGCTGTCTGGAATGAAAAATTAACCTTTTAAATGTGATATATCAGGGGCAGGATAGAAAGGTGCTATTTTGGTATATTATTAATGAGAGACAGGTAAATAAGAAGGAAGATGAATTGTTGAAATGTGCATAATTTGCAAGTATTATGCAGAAATTAGACATGATGTATGATTTTTTTTTTTAAATGCAAATATTCCATTGAACTCATTTAGATTTATTCATATGAACTTGAGGGTATCTTGAGACGGACATGTTTCAGAAGTCCGTTATAGTAAAGGGGAGTTTGGATAGTTGACATCATAGGCTTCCTTTGTAAAGCAGTTGACATTTTGTAATTGATGAAAGCAATTTAAGGCCTAGAGGTTTAGCAGAAAGTTTCAGTGCACTCATGCCTGCCTCAGGAAAACTTATAACAACTAAAGTGCTGACACCTTCAAAAGCAATGACTCCAAATACAAGATGGCATTGAAACACACCACAAAGAATCAATTGCTTTAGCCTTTCATACTTTGTCTTTTAAGTTCGCCATTGCCTTCAGCTTATTCACATGTGCACTCACTCATTAAAACTGCCTCAGAATCAAATTCTCAACCGTGTAATATTTTTGCTACACTGCAAATTAGCTCTTGATATTATTAATTGATATTTCGAGGACTATGAGTTTGATGAGTTGATGCATGAAACTCACTTCCTGTTTGAAGAGGTTTTGACGGTTTTTGAGTGAGCGCAGCTTGATCTGCCGCTCTTCATGCTCCAGCTCAGCATCAGGGAGCTGGAAATAGGTGATGAGGTCATTCAAGGTCTGGAGCACCTCCTCGACAGGCAGCGCGACCAGTGCCCTATTCTTAACACCCAGACAGTCCAGGTCTCTGTGAGCAGCGAGAATAAAGAAACAGAGAAAAGTCAAAGCTGAAATGACAGAAGAGAAGACCAACTGGGATAATTGCAGCCTCCTAATTATCTTCCTTTTCATTTACTGTTTTTAAAACATCCATCCATTCATCCCAAATCCAATGATTCCCTCATAATAACACTTTGACTGTGAGATTTGAGGAGAGGCTGTGATGACTACAACAATATTTATCCCACAGGTTCATCCATGTTGAAACGCTGATTTCCACTGGCTTGCTAAAAATAACTTGTGTGTTGTAAGCGTGGGAGGGGTGAGGGGAGATGTATGTGTCACAGCCCCAGGGGGAGGCAGACAGACTCTCACATGTTCCTGCCATGAGAGCCCCAAGTCAGACCCAGAGGACAGCAGGCCGTTTGATAACAAATAAGGGCAGAGGAAGCATCCACTTTCGTGCTCCGTGGCTTCGTTTTTCATAGCTGGCTGTGCATAGCCGTGGCGCCGCTGCATTGTTTGCCATTTTGGAAACGCATGAATGAACCATTGAGTGAGCTGTCTAAGACTTTGGCACCCCACTCAGTCAAAACTCACGAGCCCATAGCTTAAATCTCCGCTGGATGATTCACAATCTAAAAGGACATTAGACGTCGACTATGTGGACTGCATGAGTGTGTAGAGCACTAAAGTGTCTGGTTTTTTAGACTTCATCTGTAATTTGGTGACCTGGTGCAGTTGGAGACTCATTTCGTTTTATCATCTCAATTAATTATGTTACCATCGTCAGGGTGGTGCTTACGTAACATGTACTGATGACAGGAAATTTTGCAGATTACAGTAATAAAGAACCTTAAGATAACTGCGGGCTATAATTTGGTTTAATTGGGCAATTTGTGTGCCCATGCTGTGACTTACTTTCACATATGCATTGTCTGAGTAATAGCAGCGTTATTACAATGTATATCATACCTGATGAATCGCTTAAAGAGCAGCGTGGTGTTGCGGATGATTCGTGCAGCGCGGGATTCTTCATGTTGACAGCGCTGCAGGGTCAGCCCATCATCCATGTGACCTTCAGAATGAAGGCATGCCTTCAGAGGACGTTAAGGAAAGAGGACAAAATTGACAAAATGAAGGCAGAGCAAGCCATTAAATGGAGTTCCAACTATCCTCAGCCAGCATGAAGACTCAATGTCTAGAACACAGGTGCCGACACTACAGGCTATCTGGCAGTGTAGACATCGAGGACACACTGTCACACACATAATCGCATGCTCACCTCCATCACTTCTATCACAGTAGCCAGGGACAACGTTTCTATTTAGTTGAGGAAGCGACACAGTCTAATACACATTCTATTTAGTTGAGGAAGAGACACAATCTAATAGACAATCACCTAACTTGATCAACTCATTACCCTGAAAATAATTATCTGCTCTAAGGAATCTGATTCATTTATTAAATTTATTTGCTTTTGAATATGTTTTGCATCCTAAGTTGATGAAGGGAACAGTATGTGCTTGTGTTTGTCTTTACTCACTCGTCTCTTGAGGGGACCCAGACGGGCAGATTTGACATCAGGTGCCTGGTAGGAGAGCCAGAGTCCCGTGGCCACGTGCATGATGAAGCAGAGCGAGTCCCCATATTTAATCTCCGCCACCCCCATCCCCTCAATGTCCCGCTTGGGGCTCTGCTCCAGCTTCTCCTGCACAGGGAACGAGAAAATGAACATGTCAGAGGTGCCACTGTGTCATGTACGCATAAAGACTTAATGCCTAGAGATTTGTGTTCACAAATGTCAGCAACATTTGGTTTTTAATATTCTCTCCACAACTACGCTTCCATACATGCTATAAATCCTCATATGCTGGGGTCACTTACTGGCAAATAATCACCAAACATATCTAGAAACTCTCTGATAGAAACTGCTGGCTCAGTCAAGTTCAACTAAATTAACCTTTGGGTTAGATTTCCTCAATCAATAATTATAAATGTAATTTTTATTGTGCATGAAATAAATGTTTGGGGAATAGGCTAATCATTACTGAGGATTATAGCTGATCCTCTGACACAACCTCTTGCTGATGTTTAATATGGCAGCTTTTTGTTGATCCCCTGTAACATAGGTCACCTTGAGGAACAAAGATGAGTTAAAAAAAGCACATCTAACCTTGGAGGCTCTGAAGCAGAAGGCCGTGGAGTTGGTGTCTGACTTCTCCCGGTCCTGCAACACCAAGCCCCTGTCCTCTGTGAGGGCTAGGTAGTGACCTGTGGTCAGGTGTCGCAGTCGGAAGGCCTGGCCCCAGCGGATGTGGCTCCCACTCCAGCTGTCAAGGTCACCATGGAAACACACAGAGTCACACCCACACACCAAGAGGCACATGCATGCAAGCATACAGGGAGCAAGCTGAATTCTATAAGCCCTGGAAGTCTATTATCCAATAATTAGCCGATCTAAACATTGCTGCCAGCTGTTAATTATCCAGGGTGTCGTGCGATTGTGTTGAATAATAAGTAAATAGCTGAAAACATTTCACTAATTATGCACTTTTTCAAGTCAGAATTTGTACATGAAAATAGCATTAAAACGTGGTTATAACAAATATTTAATTCTAGAGGGAAGGGCTTTGTGTTGCCACTTTCACAAGGTCCAATTTAATTTCCAAGCCATTCCATTAATTCTATCAGTTCATGTCACAAAGATGTGTTAACTGCAATAGGGGAGGTTATAAAACAGTCAGGTGCCAATGTTGGAACAAAATGTGAAAACCATGCGACAGAAGATTAAGGAAACACAACGACAACAGTGCAGCATTCAGCCCCACAAGTGTGAGGGAAAACAATAGAATGAAAATAAAGAAAAATGGAAGACCTTGGAAGTCTGGGAAAAGATAAAACGCAGATCACTTACAGTAAATACAGCCTACCTGATACGGAGTGGCTCCAGCCTCCACAAGGACCTGGCCTTGGCACCAGCTTTACCCGTCTCATAGTTGACTATCCTGGGAATGCCAAAGGAGCATGAGTGGGTGGTTTGTCTGTGGATGCTTTAAACGTCTAGCCACTACTGATACTGTCAAGGTCATTCCTTCTGGCTCAGATGAATACCACCTCTTTGCTCTCATTTGTCACACTGATATTCACCAGGAGGATGTTCAACCCAGACATATAAACACATACACGCAGAAGCACAGGCAGTATTTACTCCACAGGCAACAGCATCACATCCTTCAAACAGAGACATGTGTGCCCTGATAACCCATAGCTACACTGTCTATCAGAGATATGGGTGACTGGGTCTGAAGATAAAAGAAATCACTCATCATGCTTGCTGACAGCTTGGAGTGTGTTTGATCTGCTCCAGAGAAATCTAAGACGTGTTTAAATCGTGCTTCTTTTTCTGATTTTCAAGGACAACAGTAGGAGAAATGCCAAAGCTGAAAATTCAGATCTAATCCCGCCCCCATATTTGCCACGTACTGTTCTAAAAATAGACACTATGAGTGTATGTCTGTGTGCATATGTGTGTGTCGAAATGTGTGCGCAGGAGGAACACACATCTCCTGGCACCTGGCCAAATGTGTATGCACCTCACCCGCTGTTTTGACCCACTTCAAGCCTAGTGTGCCATTTTCTGTGGCCTGCCTTATCTGAGTTGGCACTAAGCAGCTATATGTGGATAAAAATAAAACAGCAGCCATTTTGGCTCCCAGGAGAGCCAAGTGTCATGCTGGTCAGAGACATTTTTCCAGAGTTAAAGCACCATGGAAAGCTCACAGGTCAGTTAGCAGCTCATTTGCTTTGTAACTGTGTTGCCATCGCTAAGGTGTGACCCCTGATGTTGCAATATAATCTAGTTAATTCTGTATTTGCCAACATGATATTTTCCACACCTCTGCTGCTCTTCACTCTGGTCTGATCCTGGGATGGTCACAACCTCATCATGTCCATGGAAGAGCCGCATCACATGGCCACCCAACAAATAGCCTATTGAAGCAGGAAGTACAGGAGTTTTATGTTACATTTCTAATGTTAATGTTTGTCTAAATAAAATGCAGTAGATAAGTTACAGCAGTAGACGAACAAAGGACACTGTGTAATCGACAAATTCCATTTTATGATACTAGATATGCTCTATTGTGGATGGATGGATGGATGGATGGATGGATGGATGGATGGATGGATGGATGGATGGATGGATGGATGGATGGA
>JAPTYQ010000016.1:16684069-16705183 GCA_029814465.1 Ostorhinchus cyanosoma | reverse complement strand
TCTCACATTATTGTTTCGTGCTTCAGTTTTATTACACTGGTTACTGTGCATAAGTTAAAGCTCCTTTTTCTCTTTTGAAAAAATGCCATTAGCCTCACCGTAGAAGAGTGGTCTGGGCTCTTCTGCGACTCCACAGGGAAGCATGCCGTTGTTGGGTGCCAGGGCAAGGCCAGGTGTTTGTGTGCCCCGGTCTTCACACTTTATCTCCTTGAATGTGGTGCGCCAGCAGTGAGGGTCTGGCTCAAACACATCATCCTCCTCCTCCTCCATACGGGGGCACTAGAAGGTGAGCAGCCTTCCATGGAAAAGCAAAAGAAAAGTTATTGCAACAGCTGATGAAACGTTCATCTCCCAAGTTTCCTTTGCTAATGATATTAACCTTGGACAAGTGAAATGCTTGGAGACACATTTATTATTGGTTCATTCTCTTGCATAATCCATTACAATTATAGATAACCTGTCTGTTTCATAATGAGGCCCCAAATCAATATAACCACACTGGACGAGTTGAGGTAAAGAAAATGAGCTAATGGCTTGCTGTCATTTGTGGCAAGAAGCTGAGTGCTTACTTAGACAAATGCCTGCTCATCTTAATGATGGAACCACACAATTCAATGTGGTTAGGAGATTCAGCTGAGATACATTTACAAAACTGGAAGTTTGGTGGACTGTTAAATGAAACGTAGGTTCTTCCTTGTCTAAGCAGCCCCTCTGGCCTTGACTCTGACAATTTATCAAACCAACCAACAACTAACACAGACATCAGGGACAATAACAAAAAAAATGTGTTTTGTGCATACAAATATCTGAAATATGCACAATATGTAAATTTGGATAATATAATAACAATCCTTCATTAGATTTCCTTAAAGTAACTCTATTGCAGTGTGTCAAGAATTCAACAGAGCATTGGAGGCAACAGTGCACTGTGTTTAACCTTGAATCATATAGCAGGTCAAAGAGTTATCAAAATATGGCTGAAATTTAAGTTGCCTCACCAGCTAAGCTCCAAGTCACCATCGAGTTGTAATATAGGGTTATACTACTACCACACTTCAAAATTAGGGTCCACAGCCAAAGGGTAATGACAGTCTTTGAGGAAAATCCTAAGCCACTCTCCCTACCCTGGTCTGTCAGCTTGCCAGCCCCTGAGAAGGAGTTTTCATTTCTTCACCCAACATAAGCAGATTGGCCTGTCTCTAGCATGCCCAGACCTCACGATATACTGTGTGCGTTCACAATAAACCCTGTGTGTAAAACCACTTAATGCTTTGTTTTGACAAACACAGAGTAAGAACATGGACGGCAATGAAAAAAAAAAAAAAAACTAGGCTCAATTTGCAGATACTCTGGGTTGCTTATAGTCCTCTGTCCAGGCAGTGAGCTGAGTTTGTCAGCCAGTGGCTCCCCCTGCTGCAAACCCAAATAACCCTTAACAAAAGAGAAGGAGGGAGAAACACGGGTGGGGGTGGTGAGGCAGCTCTGTTATTGACACAATTTCTCCTCTAAATCAAGACTCTCCCATTATTTCCACTTAATCCAACATGAATATTAAACATTTAAAAAAACTACACACAACACTGACCTCTTCTACTTACAGAAATTTGCATGCATAGCGTTTTTTTAAATCAAGAAATTTGGTTATTAATTGATTTGGAAAGTGTTTATGTGAAAAAATAGATATGTAAACAAGATTTTGGAATGGAGAAAATGACAGATAGCACAACACGTGAGTGTCAGAGAGAGAGAAAAAAACTAAACATGACACGTATGGCAAAAAAGTGTCCGCAGAATAGAAGAATAGCACAGGTTTACAGCCTAAATATCGTAATTTGATGACAAAGTGGACGTTAAAATCTCGCAAAAGGACTGAACTGTGTGACAATGCGGAGTCCATTCACGGACCGAGCTTTGCCAACCGGGAAAGCCGGTGTAATTCAAATCACTGCTCTATGAATGAAAAGCGAAGTAAAACTAAAAACAGGATCGATTTCGGACAGACTTTCTGTTTCGGTCGGTTGATGTACTCAGCAGATGTTGAGACAAATTAGTTTCAGCTGTTTCGACGACAACACCGACACGTTGTTTGTTGCTTCCTACGGATGTTAACATTGTAGTGACGAACAGCGGCTCAGACAAACTATGGACAAAAAACGGCTTCGAAGTGTCGTAAAGGCTCTTACCGAAGAGAGGGGCTTCGTTTTTAACTGCGGTCCTTTACAGAGAAAAAAAGTTCAATATCCTTCCAAGTAAAAAAAGTTTAGTCCGATTCACCTCCCCGACAACTTCCATTCTGTGAAGAAAAGGGCAACCAGCCGATTTCATTTCGCCGACGTCAGCTCCAAACTGACTCCGCCGCCGGGGCGTGGTGCAAAAAGTTAGTAAATAAACCACCCTTAAAGGCGCCTACATTTCTGTCGGCCAAAAGGTATTAAATGTCTCCATACGCGGAGCACATCTCCTTAAGGGTGATTTACACACAGCGGAATTGACCAATCAGCGCCTTTGTTTTTATCCCGCCTTCTCAGTAGTGTATTCAGACACGTGGATGGGAAATTCCCTTTAGCACGAGACCGCTTTCACGTTACTAGCGGACTCATGTGGTCTTAAACTTATGAGGTGCACCTTAGACTTAGAGCTGCACCCACACCAGGTCATCATACAAGCTAAAAGGAAAAACAAGGAAATATAGCTCATAAAAGACATGTTCATGTGACGCTGAATGAGTAATTATTTGTCTTTACAACGAATGATCATGCATTAAGTAGATAATATATTGATACATTACAAAGATGGAGAACTGTGGTCATGCTCTTGCTCAAACAACAAACTTTATGGGGGTCAAAGATTTTTGTAACAGTACCATATATGTCACATTATCAAGAGGAATGTGGCCCTCTTACGTATATCACCATTAAGGTGGTGTATTATATTGTTATAGAGGTGCAAATTAACTTCATTAGTCCCCAGATGTAAATGTATGAATCATAAATATGTGTAATCTGAGTATATTTTCAGACGTTCATGCAACCCCCCCCCCCAAAAAAAATACAATTACTTGAGAATCATAAAATGTCAAATATTGTCAGCATCATAAAAGTTAGTAAATAAGATAGCACAGGAAAAACACCTACATCCAGATACAGATTAACTTTATTGATCTCAAGGGCAAAATTCACTTTTTTCATCAGCTCAATAAAACGAAAGAAAGAAAGACAGAAGCAATCATCAGTCCATAAATCATCAGACTGAGGCGTAGTGGAGTCTGATGGCATGATGCATCTTCTATAATGAGTCAAGCTCTTTAAAATGTCTGCGTATTTTGATGTTTATTCCAAGCAGGAGAAACAGCAAAATTAAATGCCATTTTTCCAAGATCAGTACAGACCTTTGGACATAGAATAATAATAATACATGCTAGGATTGAACACTGTAACTGTGCTTATATGATATTAGCGTACCTAAAATACACTTATAAATAATTCAGCGAGTCAACAACATGGGCCTTGTCACATAAGAATACAACAGACAATGATGACTCAGAGACATATCCAGTTTCCTGTAAACATACAGTATATGTATGCTGTCTCTTCATATGCATGGATATATCACAATGGAAGTTCAACACTTATACATTACATTTGCATATAGGTTATCTCTCAAGAGGCCCAGTTATCTCTATATAATAAATACACAGTGTAATGTTAGTCTCTGTATAAATCATTTATGTATATAAGGCTTGTGGCCTTCTGTCTATAAATTAAGACTAGATTCACATGTATTATATTTGTTTAAAAGCAGAGGAACAGAAGGGTGCGCACACACACACACACACACACACACACACACACACACACACACACACACACACACACACACACATGTTTTTCTGAAAAATCTAAATTCTGTGTTCTTTTCATTCTGTACTTTGACCATTAACCAGGTCCATGCTAATGTGAGACTAGTGTGCCTGTTGTTATTAAAAGTGAAGCAAGTGCCCCCTACCCCCTCCAACCTCCCCAGGGCCATCACTGATCAATAGCCTTGGACAGCTGGAGCTGAGGGCGGCCCTCTGCATTCTCCCACAGAGCATCACCCCTTCCCAGAGCTCCTCTTTCTCGCTCCCTGTCCTTTAACTGTAACATCCCACCAGTGAGCTGTGTGAGAAGTCACGGCTGCTTGCTTCCTCTGTCCTGCCTGAAATAACTATCCCTTTAGACTTGGATTTTGTCCCACCTGCAGCCTCTCCAAAGGGATGAAGATACACTGTGGAAGAAGGGATTGGTTTCTTCACTCACTGTGATATTGGAAACCTGATTACTGTTTGCATGAGTGGCCACTGTAAACAACAAAAGGCTCAAAGATGTGGGAGCATTAGTTGTAGCTTCCTTTTGTGCTCCGGCCAAACAAAGGAGATCCCCCACTTAAGAGATGAACAAGACAACACTTTGTAATTACTGCAAAGGTAAAAAAAAATCTCATTAGGACGAATCATTGTGCAGACGCAGAACACAGGGTAAACCGTTTCAGTACAGTAGTTAGATATAGGCACACGCCTGATGACCATGAACATTTTCATGGTCATTTGTTACTAAACCTTTCAGTGTTTTATTATTCAAAACCTCTAAAAATGAAATATTAATGAAAACGCTAAGTATACAGTATTGATGACCGTGCATATACATTAAAATAACAAACCTAAGTTATTCATTACCATGCATTAGTCTGTGATGTATTAACTCAAGTGTAGCGGCAGAAATCATTGAGGCCATTTGGTTTCTCTCAGAGGGGCAGAGAAGACAGGCCTGTATGGCATAAATAATGAATACGGATAATTTCACTGTGGCTCTTAACACTATCTAGGAACATGGATTGTCAAACACACTGTTGACTTAACTAATTGGGCTATGTCTATGTCTACGTCTAATATGTGGATTACCATATTACAGCATTGTGTTTGATGTTTGATGTGCACACCCATATTTGTAATACTCTCCTGGACAGAAGTATGACTCCAGTCATGGCAGCATATTGTATTATTCCTTTTCGATGTCTTAAGTGGCAACAATATTGCCAATAACTTGTGTTTGCATTGTGAAAAGCAAGTGTTCATAAACAATTTCCCACAGACGCCTGAGAACCCTGGGAGAGGCAAGGCAGGCATCAGTTTATGTTACATCAGAAAACTGTTTCTAGAAGCCGGAGCATGGTGCATGCACACCCACACACACACTTTCAATAATATGCACAAACATACCCGTGCACAGAAACACACATGGCTGCACAATCACATGCCCTACTTCCTCTCTAACCTCAAAAGCCCATTCTGCCTCTTGATATCTCATTTTCTATACACATGTGCATACATCTCTTGGCGCAAACACACAGATATACACACACACACAAACAGTGGTTTCCACCAAAACATTGCCAGCATGTGAATCCTGCCTGGAAACTAGAAAGACAGGATTTCATTTGCTCTAAGTGGACATGTTCCATGGCAACTGCATCTTGACTGCTAGCCAGTTAGAGGAGCCATGTGTGGCACACTGACCCAATGGCAGAGATCATACTGGAGCAGTGACCTGAGAACAAAAGGGGGCTTGCTCTCTTGCCCTCTCTTGCACTATTCATGTGAAGCTAAATAACGACAACAACCGTTCAAATTACGTTAATTTTTTGTCAATCATTGCAAAGAATTTCAAGGAGTATTGTATTGATTGTTGGCCTATTATTATTAAATATCCCAAAATGCACACAGGACTAGACCAGGTGAGAACTAATGATTCCCACAATGTCCATATTCCATCACATGCATCCATGTAAGCATCTGTGAAAACTACCTCTGGGATTAACCTTAGGGTTGTTATGTGATTAAAATGATGTGTTGTTTATGTTAAGACAAATGACCTGAACAAATGTGTGCATTATCTGACATTTACATTCATTCTTTTAAGCTATAAATGCTTGTGTATAGAGATAGAACAGTATTTCAGTGAGATAGTTGCACAACAGTCATGACAGCGGAATGAAAAATATAGAGGGTGAAAGTATATCTATTATTCTGTGTGACTCTGCAAACCCTTACAGGTCCTCTTAGGTCAACACAAAGCGTATAATGTGGCATGTGGGGAAAGGTGGATTGAGGTACTTTAGGCCCTTGAACCCAGCCTCTTTCACAATTTGTGAAGGTGAGGAGCACGCCCTAGTTATGAAGCAATGACACCTGATCTAAGCCCCGTAACTGAGAGCAGTGACACAAACAGCCACCTTTGTAAGTGCTGTCTGGTAATCGCACATCCCTGTCTGGCTGCAGACTACCGGCCAAACCTCACACTCTCACGGTGACTTAGATACAAAAGCCTTTGTTATTGTCCCTTACATAAAAAATTACATGTATTCTCAAGAGAAAACGGTGGAGATGTTGTTCAAATATCCACATCTTGCGTTTCAAGAGCAGTGTGACTTACTGTAAAGAACATGCCACTTCTTTGTATTATAATTAGTCAGATGATGACTCAGCACTCCATCACTACATTTCCTGTAAAAACCTCTCAATGTATGCAACGTTATCTTGCATGATGTCGGTTTAGTTCTTGGAATAATTTGATCAGTTTGCCCCCATTTTGCACTTGGTTTATCCTCTTCAACCCATTTTGTCTGAAACCCTGTAATTGCTATAGATTGTTGCCACAGACACAGCCACCATAATCCTTTAATATACTTCTCTTTTGTTCACGGACTTTCCTCTGGGAGAAAAAGTGGAAAAAGAACACTTGAAACTATTGTGGCATGTCTACTCTACATACACTGACCTTTTCCTGAACCAACTGTAATTTGTCTTTGCTTTAGGCGACCGTTGCCCTCACATACAATGGCACATCCAAATCCAGAAACTCTCATACTGCAGGTGATGCTTTTAAGTCAAGCGAGAAGAATCAATTGAAACGCAGAGTGAGTGTTTGGGTTTCTTTCAATATTTTGCCCATCGGCTATTCGTAGGCAAGCGTTGTCTCAAAACACTATGCTTCACTAAATGAGACTGACTGATGTGTCAAGCTGCTTTCCACACTCCTTTGAGACCGTGAAGGTTTCTAAAAAGACGGCGGGCTGCTCATGCACAAACATGCAGAGAAACAGAAACGTGCAGTGGAGATAAGACGTGGTAACTTTGTGGGAGAGCTGACCAGTTACTCGGCCACCACAAAGACGCCTTGTTTAATCTTCTTCACACATTAAAGCCACGGCACCTCAAAGCATGCATGTCTTAACAGCTGTGGACATGACTCTGACTGTCTCTCTCTGAAGTAAGGCAGCACAGCGGTGTCCACAGCCGCGCAGCAGAGAAGCAGAGGTTGAAGACTTGGAGGCCACTCACCATGAATGAGTCAATCTCACACCAGGGTTATGACAATCCAAAGAGCCCTCAAAACCCAACACAGCCCTTCAAGTGTGCACAAAGGGCTTTTCTCCACCATTAAAGGCATCACACTGGTCCTTCAGCTCTTTGAAATGCTGATATTGTTTTCGACAGGATTTTCATCATGCTTTCAACATGAAATCCCCAGAGGTAATAATAAAAAGAGATCAAATAAATGCAACAAATGGCTTAACATTTAATCACTGCTGATCATTAAACAATTTAAAGAAAGCAGATTACAATCAGTGCTGTCTTTTAAAGCAGTGCAGACCTACCACAGCTGTATCAGGATTTATTTATTTGCAACTTAATTAACTGTGGATGGTTTCAAGGCGACCTGCAGCGTGGAGGTCCAGCTTAGAGGCCTGTAAGCGCTGTGTGGAAAAGCACCATTAATGGCATCTATCATCAGCTACTAATTATGCTGCCTGTGGGCTCGACTGGATCCGGTTTCAGCTTTGGGCTCCAGCCACCAAACACTTAGCATTCATATTTAATCACACCTCATTATCCACTAACAATGTAGGAAGGAGACAGAGACCTTACCTGATACGCCAGACAGACATGGTCAACATACAGACAAAAAAGAAAATCTCACCCACACACACACACACACAAACCGACGCCTGCAAAGACAAATATCACCAACCTCTGTCAGTGGGAGTTTGCACAGAGGTCTCGAACACTGTGCTTGAAGTGACTCAACTCCTTTGAAGAGAGGTAGTGCCCTAATTCTGTGCATTCTCAGCAAGTTGGGCCTTTCATGTGAGGTCCTTTCTTTTGGTTTTTTTTCAGGTTCAAAGAGCAGCAAAAGCAAATGGAAGCTAATCCTTTATCCTCACAACAACTGCTGGTTTGTTGCTGGGTTATCAGCTTAAAGTCATCATGATGTCACACTCTTCAGGTGTAAGTAGTCTGATGTTGGACATCAAATATGACTTTAGTCTCCCTGGGCCACCTGTCCTTGTTATTGTCATGTAGGTGTAACAAAATATACTGACTCATGCTCTTCACTTACCCTGCAGCGAAGACAGTTTCATGATAACTTGTCAGGGTCAACTGTTTCTTTTGATTTGACTGTACGTGTGTGTACGATAACTTGTCATGTGTTCTATATTTTCCTGTATTTGCACAAGCAGATGTCAGTGTGGGTTAGCAGCCAACTGGAGAGTTAACTGTATCTGATGTGCTTCGGCAAGTCCTTTCAAGAGCAGGTCTGTGCAATTTGTACTTAACACTGGTGCGGATAATTATCCAGCACTTGTTCATCCAGCTCTAGGACTCAAGCCAGCTGAAACTAGAGATGCTCTTGAAAGATGCAGGAGCTATTAAACAAAAAACACTGCAATATCCTCTTTCTTCAAGCTGTGAATCAACACATGAATCTAGTCCCTTATGACTCTTCATCATTTCTTGAATACCAGACTACCATTTATTATAAATCCAGAACAACTACGGGTAACAACTAAGTGTGTAATTCCATTTGTAAGGAATTACTTTCTGCTACATAAACAAACATTATAAATAACCTAATCTAAACATGAAATATTTGACTATTATCTTCCCATTTTTTCCTTTTACAACTATACAAACATACTATACACAGGAACCTTCCATAGAGTTTTAAAAATGTAATTTCTTGCACTTCTTTCTGTCAATTACACATTGTCCTTGTGAGTTGCACCTTTTTATCCACGTGTCATGTTGTGCGTATTACACACCAAATGTGGGAACGCAGTGTTCAGAGTTTTATGCAATCGTTAGGTTCACTATACTTGGTTCAGCGCCTAGATGTGTTTGTAGAAGTGTAAACAAAACATTTAAGAGTCATTTGACCCCATGTGGGGACAAGTAATCAGCGTGTGACCTCAGACACTGCCGTCTCCCATTTCTCATCACAGACAGGAGGCCAAGAGAGAAAGTCGTGAAAGGCACGTACACTTACCCCCATCTCCTATAAGTGAGCTAAAAAAAAACATACAGTGTGAGCATATGCCAAAACCCACATACAGCACACAATGAGCACACTATGACAACAACTTCTGTAGACATGCATGCAGATAAGACATGTTTTCATCTGATCTCTACTCCCGATTAGTCATTTCTGTCATTTTAAGGGCATATTTTCATAAATCAAACTAAAGCTGCTGATTAAAAGCAGGTAATAGAATATGCTGAAGGTGTCACAAGCTATAACCCTGAATTATTCATTCAAGAAAAGCAGCCTGATAGAAAATCAATCATTCAATCCTGATCTGATACACAGTCTGCTGAAATATTAGCTGTGGGCAAACATCATGTATCAGCCCATGAATGCTCCTTAATGTATATTCCATTAAAAATTTACACTCTGGTCAGGAGGTTCAAAAAGTGTGTCAAGATTGCGCATGTGTGTGTAAAGAAAGGATAGTGTGTGTCAGTGCGACTCAGGAGGGGTTATTATGTCCACTGTCTAGTCTCGGTCTGGAGGGCTGACGGCCTGTCATCGGGGCAGCCAGTAGACAGCAGGGGTCACATGGGTGTAGTGACCTCCAGGCAGCGTTACGCGAACCCCCTCATGGAGTGTGATGAAGTCAGATTGCCTAATCCGCGGAAAACAAAAGTGCTGTCAGTCAGGCCGGACAAGTCATCAGCAGCAGCAGCAGCCTGGGAGAATATCACCGTCGTACATGCAGCGCTGCACTTATGGGATATTGATGATAGAAAGTCGCTCTGGCTCTTACAGTACTGCTAATGGTCTCTAAGTGTTCACCGGTGAAAATGGACTATGTATTTTCATAGGTGGTCGTTATTTGTTGGGTTAAATAGGATATGCTCATTAGGTCTCCCTCCATGCTTCATTGTAAGTGCTTTTGACTATTGGTCTCTGAGTGTCGGATAACAATCAATGTATGGCCTTCAAAGCAGCATATGGGTCTTAAATGTATGAAATGTATTTAGATGGTAGAAAGTCTGATATCATAAACAGAGCAGTATGTTTCCCAATATGGATGGATTATATAAATCTGTTGAAATTATAATCCGTCTCACGTGGAGCGGGATAGAGCTTATCATTCACACAACACTCTTAAGCCATTTTCCATGTGTGTATATATATTTGTGTGTGTATGTGTGTGTTTGTGTGACTAATACCTTCTGGTTTCTGGTTGTTGTTACAGTAAGTTGTTGTCATTGCGTGATAACAAGTCAGTCCTAGAGTATCTAAATCCAGTCTAAGCCATTAACACTCTGAAAATCATCCTTTTTTTCTGCACCTAAAGCCAGTCTTACATAGGAGTATTAGGGCCACTCTGAGGATTAAAAAACTGATATTTTGAGGAAAAAGTCATAATATTTCAAGAAAAAGGCAGAATATACTAATACAAATCTAAATATTACTTGTATTTCATATGATGTCTGTGTGTGTGTGTGTGTGTGTGTATATATATATATACGTTTGGTTACAATCCTGAAACTAACTGTGCTGCAGCTGGTCTAGGCCTGGATGCTCTTATAAAAATAATGTATTATCTCAGTTAGTCTTTCCTGGTTAAACAAACACATGAACAAAAGAAAATAAACAACCTTAAAAAAAAATCTGTAATATTTGGAGAAAAAAAGTCATAACAATGCATGAATTTGGTTTCTACTGAGAAAAAAGGCTCATTATTACTAGAGTTGTCAAAACTCCAAGCTCCCCCGAATGCATCATCCAGCAGCTGCTGTTTGTATATTTAATCAAGAGGCTTACTGTTTTATTGCATCATTTGGCGATACATGATTTTGTTATTTCTATTGAATTAATAAATATGCTGATAAAATAACAACATTATTCTTGTAACATCATGACGTTTGTCTCAAAATATCTGCCTTTTTTCTGTAATGTGACCCGAACACTCCTTCATACTGCCACAATCCTAGTGTCTAAAGATGCAGTTTGACCAAGAAATTAAAAAAAAAATCCTCTACTAAAATAAATTAAAAAACAGTCAGTCAGAGGGAAATATCTCTTACAAAATTCTTTCAGATGTATTAAATGTGAAAATATGATCAATTTCACTGTGATGTTTGATGTTTTTCCACTTACTTCAGGAACAGAATTAACAAAATTATCTGTTTTTTCCCACAATAATCACAACTCACTGAGGATGTTTACACAGATACTTGTGCCAAGCCACTGAACAGCAACACAATGTTTGCTTGAGCAGCCCATACTGGACAGTGTTTACATATGGTCCACAGTTGTTTGTTTCTCAGCTGATGATAAGCATCTCCAGTGAACCGTAATGAGCATTATGAATGAGATCATCGGCCACGGTAATGTTCAGACCGAACACGAGACCTAACAGATAATGGAGAGAAGACTCTCTACTCAGGACCAACAAAGAGAAGTCGATGCTTGAAAATGAAGGAAAAAATATATTAATAAGTGAACTTATTCTGGTGTAACTCTCTTGCTGAGCACATCATCTCTCCACTTCAGATGATGTCATTTCCATCCTTTCATTATTCTCAGGGAATATTTAACCCAGATAAATGACTCTCAGACAACATGAACCAGACAAGAAGTAAAGGGATGCGAAGAGATGTGATAGCAAGCGGGGCCGGTGCTTGACCACATTCCAGGAGTATGAGGTGACCGGGTGTTGACTGCCCCACGAGGAATCCCTTTGATAGAGCTCCTATCTCCTCAACGATCAATACATAGTAGTGTGCTGATAAAAGAACACAGCTCACATCAAAGCCTGCCACGATGAGGGGGATAAGTAATAAAATGTCAATTATTAATGGAGGGGAAGGGTCCCCTTTCAAGTGGGAGAGAATTTAGATAATGAAAATCAAACAAAATCCATCGTCCATAAATAACATCCTCAAGGTATTTAAATCCTTTAAAAATTCATATCCGTTTTTAGCCACCAAAAAACAAAGCTATTGTTCATATCACCAATGCACCGATTAAATATGAAATCTGAAGGTGTTTTGATCCGTTTGTGGATAAAAAAAAGAGATGTAACTAGTTGTAACCTTCCTGCAACCTTCAGACAACATCTTTCCAAAGCTGCTATGAGGTTGAACTTGTAACCTTCACCTCATAATAACCCCAACATCTGTCCCACCAAACTATGAATGCACAGATCCATAAACTATGTATTCACATGCACCTGAACTCTGCACACCTCGCTGTGGCGCACGATCAATATCTTCCCCCTAGATAGACTTTGTTCTTTTATGTTTGGATCCAGGTAGCCAACAAAGTTTTTTTTTTTTTCTTTTCTTTGGTTTCGTTTCAACTGAGTCTTTTGATTCAGCCTGTCAGCCGCTATGATTTATTGATCAGAATGCCTGTAATAATCATGGAGTGAGAGATTGACATTGCACTTAAGACCTCTCTTCTGTTATCACAATGTAAAGCCTCCTGTTATATACCAGTATGTGGCTGGAGTGTTAAATATTCATGCAAAAGACTCAACATATGGATTATCATGCATATTTTATGTTGGCAGTCTTGTATGCCAAACAACAGAACTATATAGTGCCAATATATTTTATAAGAAAAAAAAAACACACATCTTCCTTCTGTATTTTTTTTGCCCTTTCACTTCACCCAGGGGCAACTTCCCTGCAGGACTCAAAAAGAAACTGCAAACATAATCACTAATTAACTTGTGAGAGAGTTTCTGGGTCATTCTTTCCTGCGAAGTTCACATGAAAGAGGGTTTATTGATTTCTCAGACCAGACAAATGCGCTGTGAAGTTTTCTTTCGACTCCCACCTCAAGCCGTATACCCCCTACCACTGCTGGCTCAGGATGTATGCGCTCAATGAAGGGTCATGTTTGTTTATTTCCAACTGTTCTACACTGTTTCAGTGAAGATCACTTTATGAACTCGTTGAACTTTAACTTTGAATTTGAATGTTTAATGTTTCTCGGAAGCTAACTATATATACAGCATATATAATGCAGAGCTATTATAAGCTTTTATTATATGCTTTTATTTAAAGCAAACAATCTTCGACAAATGCCAGAAGACATTGGCAACAAAAAGAGAAAAATCCCCAGAGGCTTTGAAGAGTCTTTAACTCGCACATTTACATATTCATTAATCATGTGAGATTCATGGAGTGTTACATATTGGAGCTGATATTAGTTGGTGAAACAGTCAGTGCTGCTTACAGCTGTTCAGGAGTGACCGGGGGGGCTAAAGGCTCAGTGGGGGTTGAGGGTCTCTCCTTCTAAACCTCCTTGGATGTCTTATCAGGTCCTTTTGACAAGCTAATGTGCTGACTCTGGGATTTTCCAGCACTCAGCAGGAAGCTCCTGGCCACCTGCAGCTGGGGACAGCCCAGGAATAATGACAGCGCCTTCAACAAAGAGACCCCTTTAAGGTCAAGCTGGGTCGGCTATTTCTGTCAGTCACATCAGGAGGTGGAATCCCAGGGGAGCGGAGGAGCCTTTCCATCATCACCTCTGTTATGTTCAAACAAAGGAGAAACAGTAGAAGCCAAGAGACGTGGTCAAGATGTGCAACAGAAATCAAGTGTAGAAAAGTGTTTGCAAAGAAAATATAATTTTGGTTTATTTCAAGGTCTATGTTACTGATAGATGTCCTGTTGAAACCATAATAAGCTATGTAATTGTAATCAGATTTTTCCAACAGGTGTTTTGAAACTTACAATGGAGTCGAAAAGTTTAAAAACATGCAATAAAGCCAACGTTATATAATCATATAATCATGATATAGTCGCCATTCTTGATTTCTGAAGTAAAAGACTGTTGAATTATCATTGTCTGTTACAGTCACTGGCTTTGGAGTGACCACATAAACTTTTACCAAAAATATATTCAACAGTAATATATTACAGGTTACATCATGTCATGATATGCACAGATATCTTTGGGACAAATCTGCACTTTAGTCTCAGCTCCTGTTGACATCTTTGTCTGTCTGAGCTTATATCTGCCTCCTCTTCATGCTGGTGTGTAACCTTCAGCCTGCTGTGCAGAACTTTCTGCTGCCCACATGTTTGACCGAGCTGTTAAGTAGACAGAATCACTTAACTACATTTATTGCTTTATCTCTGAAACTGCTGCTGATTTTCTGTGGATTTATATCCCCACATGGTTTAGTTTCCACTGTGCATTATGTAGCCTCAGCAAGACATGAGTCTGTGCTTCAGTATCAGACATCCTGGACATTGTTTAAGAGACGGCACCTTAAGAAGGAATACAACCCCGCCTGTTTTCTGTCCTCTGGATCTGTGCCAGGAAGGGATCCCTGGCAAACACCGAGCAGACAGACAAATCAAGTCGCTGGCAGCTTTTCAGACAAACAGCAGACAGTCACAGACTTAATACTTCAACACAAAGAGAATGATGTCATACTGTCTCCTGCCTAACAGCGGTGGCACTTTCCAGTCAATATCACTGCTATTAAGAGAACAGTCTGAAAGAAATGGCCCATTTGAAGGACAGCGACAAACCACAAAGTACTCATAATAAAGGCTTTGTAAGGAAGAGCTGCACCGCTAAGTATCTATCATTTCGGTCAAATAGCCTTGAAGTGTCCAGTCTGCTGCTCATACGTAACTCTACCCCTGTGTGATGACATTGTCAATTTATAATGAAAGTGGATGTGTAGGCGTTTCCCACAGTGAGATCATACCTTTCTTTCTTTACTTGACCTATCTAGGGGGTATTTAGTCGACAAAAAAAGGGATGTGGTCAAATATACTTAAACAAATTAATAACTGCTGTAGATTTTCGGTTAATTTGAAGCCACCTTTCCTCATGAGGTCATTTTGTCCTCCCATAAATACTGAACTGAATTTTTCAAAAAGCAAAAATGGATCCTAATGACCCTTTCACAAACTTCTGAAGTGAACTAGGATGTTTTATTTGTTTTTCTCACATCTCTATGACTCTCAGCAGGCCTCACATTGACCTATCATTGCCTTGTCACCACCTGCACAGCCACATCCCCTCCCTTTTATTCTGTACTTTTCACACTCCTCTAAGACTCCTCTGCTAGTTCACACCTCCATTGTGACACAAATCTTTGCTTTGTAATCTTGGTTCTCCAGGCTACCTACCGGGCCCTTCACACCTCTGTGCCACCTCCACACCTTCAAGATTAGATAACCATCACCTCCTTCCTCCTTTCTACCCCTCACCAACATCATGCCTGGTTTTTCACACTCCTCACCAAACCTTCTTCCTCCACCCATGTGTCCTTCCAGATAAGTTTACTGTGCTGAGGTTACCGACCTTCACTTTGGGGTAAATTAGTTAGTGGAACATCAGGCGGGGAGAGACACCCTCTGTATGACTGCAGACACTGATGTCATGGCAAGATGTCTCAGGGGTGCACAGCACAGACTGGTGAAGTCATAGCATCCAAAATTATGCAGATGAGGACAAAGCCAGTGTATCCCGTAAGTGAAACCTAAACAATAGGGTTTCTCCCTGAATGACACATCTTTACAACAAAGCATTACAGACAACTGTCCCTGTCCCATGACCTGCTATGTTCGCCCCCCCCCTCTTGCTTTAAGGCATTTTCCTCTGCTTTCATTCGCTCATTTCCAAGCTTAGGTCATTGGAACAGCAAACAAAAACACTAAACCTTGGCTGATCACAACTGTTCAGCAGAATACAAATATTAGCATGTATGTTTCTGCATGTATAATATCTATATGTCATGTATATTTTTTTAAACAATTATATATTTAACCCTCAAACACCTAAACAGCCACTTGTGAGCAAAAACATCTGCTGAAATAAAATTTCCAATCACCGTTGAGCCACTAATCCTATCAATATGTGTAAATAAATGAGGTGAAATGCAGTTTCTCAGCTTTTCATGGTCATAAGATATGAAGCATTTCGACGTCTGGAGGCTCCGTTGTGAACCCTGAAACACTGTTATCTTCATCAGCATTCACCAGTAAAACCCATACAGTTTAAAAAATGACAATGCTTGTTTTTACATTCAGTTAATGATATATTTTGCTGAAAAAGTCACTTTTTCCTCTGTTTTTTCTGTTTTTATTTAATAACCTTTGAATTAACTCTGGACTTTAATTATTATCTATATGTTGAGTTAATTAAATATAGGAAAATACATGATTTTCACAGAAAAATGCAAAATGCAAAGTATAATATTATAATAAAATGTTGATGAATTGCTAGAGAAAGATTAAATGTAAAGGAAAATTCAACTATAAATCACCGCAATGTGATTTTTAGGACTTTCAAGGGTTTAACATCAACATTTTAGCCACATGTATATCAATATTATAATGTTTTAATAACTCATGGTATTGTTTCAACTGTCTGTAACTTCAGTTTGTACAATTAGGCTTAGAAAAAGATACCAGGGCTTGGTTTAATGCAGGAAAAACATGCTTGGAAATTATTCACAGTGTTACATCGGGTTACATTACCCAATTACCAATTACCAATATAGTATTAAATGACACGTTTTTCTGACATTAAACTAATCACATCATTTCCTAAAGCTAAAAACATATGTTTGACACAGAAAAAGTCTGTATCGTATGAAAAAAAATGACTCAGAGCGCCTCCAGCCACATTTAAACCATACAACCATTTTTTTTTTTACCCTACCCCCAAAAAACGGCTGGAAATCACTCCCCTCAATTTTGTGGTTTTCATGCATGCACAATGTCAACATATTTCTGACACATTACGTTGCACTTACGCATACGTGTGGTTTAGAGAAATTTATGATAGCAACATTTATTTTGGCCGATCATGTTGCCCATCAAGGTGCCCTTGGACTGAGCCTACTGTAATTCTAGGATGGTGACGAATGCATTTCTGTCAACCACAAAGATGTTCCATTTCAAAGTTAAGGCTGTGTGTTATTTGTTTGTTTGGTTTGTTGGTGGAGGTCTGGGAAGCAGCACTGACCAGTATAGGGTGCCACCTGTGACCTTGTAAAAGAGAAGAAATGAAAAATTGATGTGAGAAATTTGACCACCTGTTGTTTTTTCTTTTTGCTATTCAGAATCTCCACAGTTCATAAATTATGTGCACTCCATATTTTGTCTTCACACTCTATCTGAGATTAAGCCACTCTACAAAGAACCAGGCGGTTACTGTGGTTAGGTAACCGAAGAACACGCCAAGCTGCATTAAACTGATTTATATGTGAAATATTTTATCTCCGTGCTGATCAGGTTTTACAGTGAGACAGTAAAGCAATAAGTGAGCTCAACACTCCACAGGGTGAAAGACGGACACCAAGGTGAACAAAGAGTCACGCACACTCACTGACTCTGTACAGTGCAGTTAAACCACACTAAGGCTCCACGCTGACGTGTGTTTGTATTATTTACTGGTGGAGAAAGTACACTGGTGACCCCACTGTCCCCTCATGCCACCGGCTGACTGTGCTGGTCAGAAATAGCTGTGTAATGTGAGGGGCAGCTGTGTAATGCCTGTGTGAGTACACAGGCTCAAACATGCAAAGACAGCATTAACAGGTGCCTTGAACACACACTTACACAACCTCTGATATTCCACATTCCCACAGAAGGCTGAGCCCACTCCTCCTTTTCCTCACACCCTCCATCTCATACTCTCAAGACTTCCAAACACTTTGATTACAAGATCTGTTTCCACCACCGAGCCAATAGCGAAACATCGGGGGGGGGGGGGGGACGGGTCTGTCAGATAGATATGGATTGTAATGTATAGAGGATGAGATCATCATACAAATGTGGAGCTGCTCTGCGTCACTGTCACTTTTCTAATTGGAATGACAAGCAGGGTCATAGCTCTCCCTGATTAAGATCCTTATCTCTTCAATGGGATTGATGCAGATAATATTTTATACCCTGTGGATATAAATATTGACACACAGAACCAGGATGAGGTACACCATGACGCTGTGGCTCTTCTATAGATGGCAGGTGATCTTCTGACCTCAGTAAAACATGCTCGTACAGGGCGAGGAATAGACCAGGGCGAGCATAGGGTGTGGATTCGGTATTTTATGATCCACCACAGAGCTTCAGCATCACTACCAGTTGTCAGTCTGGTAATCTTTGTAGCTAACCCCCCTATCCAAGTATGATGAAACTACGGCAGCTGTTGTCTGGCACGGCAACCAAATTCACCAGGGAAACCATCAAAATGGATGCCAACCACAGCTCAACCACAGTCCTCTGTTGCGCAGGGTGGTAAATACTGAGCTACGGCACGGGCTGCAGGCTCCATTAAAGGACATCAAATATTCATCTGCCATACGGTACTCTATCCCCACAGCATCATACGACAAACCACCAAGAAAACTGCTGCTGAAAACAACAGCAGCACAATGAAGATCCTACAGCCCCAAGAAACAGCTCCAATTATCTTTTATCTCACACCAGGCAATACAGATTTATTTATTAATGACTGCGATGAGAGTAAAACACAAAGCATTTATACGCACAAGCATCACTAACTTAATGGGATGCTAACTTGTGTAATACACATTATCAAGTCGTCAAATGACTGTTTAATGGAGGGAGTTTGCTTCTCACCTGCCCATATTATGCAGCGTTAACAACACGCTAATGACCAAGAAGGCTTTAATGAAGAAAACAATGACATCACCACAGGCTTCAATGCGTGGAGTTAACTCCAAACTGTCAATAAAAACTACATCAATGAATTCAGCCAGGCCTATCCAAGCTGCGATCAGGTCTTAAATGTGTTTAGTGCTGCTGGTGGGGCAGTAATTGCTTTAGCAGGCTAGCAGGCTGACTGTAATGATATTATCAGTCTATGCTCTGTTGCACTGCTGTTTATCTACTGCTATTTGCTTGGTCTTTTAAGCTGTAGAAATAGATTTTTCGGTATTAATGGGATTTCGATGTACATACAAATGGCATTTAAATATGAATATAAAACTGTATCTTAGTGGGAAGTTATTTAATTGAAATAAATAACAAAAAAAAAAAAAAACCCAAAACATTAAAATACTTTGAACTGTTCTGAGTTAATGTCAGGAATCTGTAGTATTTTCTATTTATCTTTCACCAGAGGGCAGTGTCAACACATTTTTAATCCATAAAGACCCAAACAACCACCAGCAGCCAAGAGTATCAACTGATCTAAAATGTTTAATAGCTGTTGATCCACTAATCCTATCAATAACTGTAAATAATTGGTGTAAAATAGAATAGACTTTACTATAAAAGTCCAGTTTGTCATCTTTTCATGGTCGTCAGATATGACCCATTTGGACGTTCAGAGGCTCCGTAGTGAACGTCTACTACATTGATTCACCAGTAAAACCCATGGAGTTTAATCAGTGACAGTGGATGGAGACGCTTGTTTTTGTATTCAGTTATTAAAAAAGGTCATTTTCTTTTGTTTTCTCTGTTTGTGATATAATAACCCTCAACTTTAATCTGAGGTTTAATGAACATCTACATGATTAGTGAATGAAAAAAAAGGAAAATACATAATTTATAGTGAAAAATGAAAAAAAAAACAAAAAAACAGAGGATTATATTATAATAAATGGTGATATATCACTTAAGAAAGGTTAACTAGAGAGGAAAATTCATTTGGGAACAATCACAAAAGAAGCACTGGGTCTTTATGGGTTAAACAGCTTCGACTTGTTCCGTCTCATTCACGGTTCTAAAGGTCACTGTTTCGAAACTATTTATAGGAGTAAGATTTGGTTCTTATAAGCTCATGTAAATGTCCTTCACTGCTCTCTTCACTTGCTCTCAGGAGAATAATAGTATTTGTTTACAATGTTTACAACATTTGTTTTTGTACATACAGTATTCACAACTGTGCTGGATGGAAATATGATACGAACACTGTGTCAGACAGTATCATTTATAACCAATGAAACAGGGGCGAAAAAAAGAAATGTATTTATCATGACTTGTGAAAAAGGAAAACAAAGGCCAAAGCTTAAACTGTGGGTTCTCATTTTATTATTGATTCCACATCTGAGAGAAAAAAAAAAAAGAAATAAAATCCAGTAACACACTCCTTTAGCTTCAAAACTGATAAGACCTTTTTGCGTCATTATGGGTTGACTTTTATTCAACCATGTGCACTTCCTTCAATAAATTCAAATTAACTTGTTACAGCTAAAACTTCACATTGAAAATACTGTATGATCATTTTCATCCACTCATTTGACTGGATGTAAATTTGGAAAACAGATGACGTCATTTTTAAAAAATCATATTATTGAATTGTATTGTGTTAGTGTATTTAGATTACTTTATAAGGGCACTAAAATACATATGCAGATTTATGCAACATATATATTAACAGCACTGGTAATCAGCCAAATAATTTTTCATGTTTCTGCAATGATTAATACACCAGTATGCAGAAGCTATTTAACTGTAATGATATTTTTAATGATAAAATATAATGATTACTCTTATCCATGAATGAAAAGTAGTAGAGCACATTACTATTACTATTATATGTAGTTATTTACTTACGTTCATGGACAGAAATGTTAGTTTTAGTACTTGAATGTTATGCTTGATTAATTTGTAACTTCTCAGTCCTGTGACACAACTCGAAATTGGGAATAAAAAGGTGAATTCAGTTTACTCTTTCCTGTTCAAAAAGATAAAATGTCGAGAGTTCACTGAAAATGAACGTCTGCATTAAAACTTTTCAGGAAGCTGAAAGTTGGTCTATGAAACCGTATAGTTAT
>JAPTYQ010000016.1:16639512-16660533 GCA_029814465.1 Ostorhinchus cyanosoma | reverse complement strand
TGTCAATAGCTTGATTAGAAATATGTTTTTTGAGAGAAATGTTGATGTGTTCAATACTTATTTTCCCCGCTGTACATAACTCAACCCAAACAGCCACTGACGCCAAAACCATCAACTGATCTATAACCTTTAATACCTGTTGATCCACTAATCCGATCAATCCATGTCAATAATTGGTTTAAAATACAGTAATTCATCTTTTCCTGGTCATCAGATATGACCCATTTGGACATTCAGAGGCTCCGTAGTTACCGTGAAACACTGTCATCTTCTACAACATTAATTCACCAGTAAAACCCATGGAGTTGAATCAATGACAGCGGATGGAGACACTTGTTTTATGTTCAGTTAATGATAGATTGAACTGAAAAAGTTCCTTCCTCTTCAGTGTTCTCTGTTTCTGATATAAATATCAACTTTAATCTGAGCTTTAATGAACATCTACATGATCAGTGAATTAAATGCAGGAAAATACCTGATGTTCACTGAAAAAATGCAACATACAGAGGATTATGTCATAATGAAATGTGATAAATCACTTAAGAAAAAAATTTTTTTGGAACTGCCACCAAAGTAACACTGAGTCTTTATGGGTTAACTTTATTCATGAACTTTATTTATTTGTTTGAATTTTATTTTATTTATGTTTTTTTTAATCTGTCTATTCATAATTGAGTTTTTCTATATGAAAAACAAACTAATTTCCCCTTGGAAATTGGGGATTAATTAAGTTAATCTAATCTAATTTAATCTAATCTAATCTAATCTAATCTAATCTAATCTAATCTAATCTAATCTAATCTAATCTAATCTAATCTAATCTAATCCTTGTACTACAAAGGAAAGAGAAGTAATTTACTATTAACTTACTATTATAACCTTCTAGAGAAAATTCCCTTTCTCTGTTTTTCTATTTAGAATATCTGTGAAGCCACAGGATGTGCTTTCACATTCCGTCTGAAAACACAGCTTGGATAAATTATGGTTATTAATTCCTGAAGTAGTCTGCTGATTAGATTTAATATTTTCTCCACGTTAAAAAAGGCATTTATCATGCAGGAACGTGTTTCAGGAAACAGTATTACCAATTTTTTATTTATTTTTTTTTATCCAAGAGACAAGGTTATGTTCACTAAATATCAAAGATGACAGCTGGGAGGTTTTCAGATAAGTAATATGTTATTGGGATTTAATATTTGGGGTCTTGAATGGTGCTCTTTTTACCCATAAAATACTTGGGCGACATGACTCTAACTCTCATCTTTCACCACAAGCTTAAGGCATTTCACAGTAATGCTAATCATAAGCTATGTGTCTCGACCACAGCTAAGGGCCTTTATAGGCTCTGATAATAAATAGTGGTGTGCTTTGGGAAGGGGGCAGTGGAGAGAGGTGAAGTGGCTTATCTCATCTGTCATTGTGGAATTAGTGGAAAGTCGGACAGGCTTTAAGAGTATGAGGTATTGGTGAAAGAACTTTGCTGTCAGTGATCTTAACTAGGCAGATATAGCTGAAATTTATGATACTGATAAAACAGAGGACTTAAATACCTCGTGCATGTCATAGGCGAAGTCCCCTTAAAAAGAAATAGAAAAATACAGATTAATATGGCTGTGCTTTTAAAATGCAAAATCTCACACAGTACAGCAAAGACTGGGCATATTTTAAGTATTTGGATTAGTTTCTTCAAGGACATTATTGCAGGTTGTTTTTTAATAAAAAATAAAGTAACTGTCTGTAAAGATACTGTTTCTCACTTAAATTTTCAGCAGAACTGAAACTGGAATAGCAACAATGACAACTGAAGAGCAAGCAAATTAATCACATTTTGTACAAACAAATTTAACTTTAGGATAAAAAATTGTATTCCCCACCCACTCACATTCCTCAGCACATATTAGACTTAAAGCACAAAGAACAAAAGACAAATGGGTATTATTATGCCTATTAATATAATGACCATAATGATGTATTGCTTCTTTATTACAGCATCAGTTAACTTACTTACTTTTATTTATATAAATTCTTCTCATACCTGGCACAATTTAAGATGAATTATTATTATTATTATTAATGACTAATGGCTTGTTAGTTAGTTTATGTGACTAAAACTTTCTCAAACAGAATTTACAGTGCATATGGTTCAATGAAACTTACCTATGTGTAGAATGACATCATACATGCCCAGTTGAGTCTCCTTTTGTAGTCGAGCCAGAGACTGTGGGTTCTCATTGCCCAGGTCGCCATAAAGAGCAAACTTAGGACTGAAATGTGTGCTGTCATTCAGAGCAGTAAAGGAGAACACTTCACTCCAGCCTTCATCACTGCCACAGTGGTACACTGAAAATGACATACAGAAGGTGAGAATAGACTGTTCACACGTTTACACAATAAAACTTTCTTGATATTAAATTTCCACTCACGGTAAGTAGCAGCAGGTTTGAGGCCTGTGAGAATGACTCTGTGGATGTACATGTGTCTCTTCTCATGTCCCGAGTCCACAAACAGTGTGCTGTAACCTTTGGAAGTCATCTCAAAGAGTCGGCCTCCCACTAAGCCATACTCCACCAGGCTCTCTGTCTTATTGAAGGTGGTCCAGGTCACTTCCATTGAACCTGGCAGTCCTGTGATAGAAAGCCCAATGATCTGATAGCACTATTGGATTCACTTACTGATGTGTTTATAAAAGCCAAGACATTTGCACAACACCGGTGCTTTTGATCTTGCCTTTGGCAAGATATAACCATCAGAGACGGCTTAAACTGAAGGCTGGCCAGGTACTCATTTCATCAGTACATCATCTGGGGAAATGACTACCACATGTTTCACCTTCATAAGAAATGAGAGAATAAAACATTTATGCTCCACTCCAAGGGTAATGTCAGCTACGTCTATGGTATATCCATTGTCCTTAACTTGAATGATTCACAAAGAGTTTACACAAAGTGTTTCAGTGCACAAAGGCACATCAGCAAGACAAGTTACTTTTGTTGGAGAATAAACCTAAGCGATAAAGAAGAGCCTAAAGAACATAGTGAAAATGGAAGTGAAATGTTATTAGGCTTATAAATGACAAATCTGATCTCTAAAGTACAGTTAAAACTTATTACAAAGCTATAAAAGGCAGCAAAGAGTTGACCTTTCTTTCAGTATTGAACCAATTTGTACAAAACATCTGTAAACCTGTAACCAATTTGCTTTGGATGCTCATTTATAACCGTGAGGGGAAAATAATGTTCCTGACTGAAAACACAAGTTATAAATGGAAACAACTGAAAAACATACCTGGATAAGAGAGGTGAACCTGCTCTGGCTGGGTCCAAATGGGAGGAACACCAAGCACCATCAGCGGTGCAAGGCTTAGCAAGACACAGGCAGCATGAAGGGGTACCATTTTAGCAATGGACTCCAAGAGTACAAACCTGGTTTAAGAAAGCACACACCCAGAGTATAAAGCCAGGTTGTCACTGTAATCACATGACTTTCAACACTTGGCTACTGACCATCATATGACAGAGTCAATGATACTGTAAAAAACTAAGTGGATCAGTCAAACTCTTATAAAATCAAACTACTACCCCCCAACCTTACTTAATAAGTTGCTCCTCAGTGTCGGTTTATTTAGTGCTTGCTGACAGTGACATGCAATCCAGCATTTTTGGATTCTAATGAGGAGCTACACATCAGTAACTTGCAGTCAACCCAAATGATGAAACTGCAAAACCAAAACAACAGAGTCAGCAAGTGTGGACACAGAAAGAGATGATGTGTCAATAAAAGCAGCTGATGTTGTTTTTCATTTTGCAGTCAGGAAGGCACTGCTGTCCCATTTAGGTCCAACAGGGATTAGCTCACAAGTCACAGCTTGTTTAAAAGATCAATAAAGTGCAAAAACAACAGCTGATATGACTTATTAATGAGGAAGACGACACTGCTTGATTAAGACTCAAGAAGACGTTTCATTACAAGATAAATACTGCACATCTCCGTCTATTGGCGCTTTGAGGGATGTTTTCTCAATGAAATCATCTCATGTGAGCATAACTGAAGTCAGGAGCTGTTTAGTTTTGAAATTGCCACCATTAGTCTCATTCGTCGCTAGAGGGTGCAAACTACACCTACTTTATGAATGGGATTCTTTATTCTCTCATACTGGATAACATTATCAGTGGAAATTGGCTGTTAGCTTGTTGGCAGCCGCTTAAAACAAATCAAAGGGAATTAAAGTGAAGGATTATCTGTTAAAATAATACACCGTGAGTATGACACACCTAATGCTACGCCGCTAACTGCTTCAGTATTTACAGGATGCTAATAATTGTTGTGTTACGGTTTCTAACTATTCTACAACTACTGGCTTTAGCATTAACTTGTTAAGTTTGTCTCAGTTTTCTGGCTAAATAACTGAGTGAGTTAGCAACTTATTTTTGACTTCCTGCAGTAATGAAGCAATTCATTTTTGACGTTTTAACAACTAACATGGAAGACAAAGGTACAGTTCAACAAAGCGCTAACCCTTACGGACATAAGTAAGTTAACCTAATACGGTTATTAAGCAGTTACTATTAAAAAATACACTCACAGCACAACACAGCTGTTTGACCCACGAACATTTCCTGATACGTCATTAAACAGAAGGATAACAATACCCAGGTGGATTATGGGTAATTGTGTTTTAAGCTGCTCCGCTCGCAGGATAAGACAGGGAACCTAGAGACAAAAACACTTTTTCTCATGAAGCCTGTTTTTAAGAAAGCTGGACTTATAAAATAGAAATAATAATAGATTGTTGTAAGTCACTTAAAATTGTTTCTTTTTTTGCAGATATAATGGACTCGAACAGTGATGACAGAGAATATCAAACTGTTGAACAGGATACATCCCATTACACAGTGAGCTATGCACATCCAAAAAACGCAAAAGGGGTGAGTTATTTATTTATTTATTTATTTATTTATTGTTTTATTGTTTTATTGTTTTATACTAACTGGCTCTCGCTTATATGTTGGTAATAACTTCGGTATCATCTTTTCCAATCACCTCTGAAGACTTTTTTTTTTTTTTTAAATCAAAAGACTTTAAATGTAATTTCTCTGTCATTTATTTGTTTTAGTTTTTAACTATAACTGCTACATTTTTATTCTCGACAGTACCTCTTGGTTCTCTACTTGAGTCTGTCATTGCTTTGTTGTAATGTACTTTATCATGTATTCTATTATTAGAGTTTTATTTATAGTTTTTAATCTTCCTTCCTCATTATTCTTATATTTTTCTTACCTGCATACTGCAACTGTGTATTTTATCTTCTTCTTTTTCCTATTATTATTATTATTAATATTATTATTATTAATAATAATAATGATAATAATGATAATGATAATGATAATAATAATAAAAACCATTTTCAAATACAGGTGGATTACCATAAAAGTGATGAGTCCAGCAAAAAGAGGTAAGTTTTGGATGGTTACATAACATCAAGTGCATTATGCGTTAAGTTTTGTTTCCTACCATGTGCATGAACATTTCACTCCACCCAGATTTCCAGTGAGTCGCTCTGGCAATAATCCAGGCAGAGTAAAGCGGGTGGTGTCATGTAAGAGGAAGACCCATCACCTGACTGTGACTCGGAAGAAACAGCTTGGACCAGGAAGGACTTATGATGCAGCAAACAAGGAGAACGAGATAAACTGCATGCAGGACATGCAGCAGGAGATGATATTTGACATGGACCCGTGGGATTTCCCACTAAATGTTGATGACAACCACAAGACTGGTAGAACTGGTTCTGAACAGACTGACTACAGTACACTCGCAGAGGTTTGAAATAACACCACAGTCTTACCTCAGTCTGGAGTCTGTACTTTGTGTTATGATTGTTTTACACTTTGTCATGTTTAGATAAAACTACTTAAACCTGATCATATTTTTTCAGCTTAGGAGGGATCATAATGTAATGACAGATGTGCTCTTTGGAAGAAACCTGAGACTGAAAGTGGCCTTCACATTATGGGAGAGAAATTTTGGAGAGCTGCTGACATACTTGTTAAGGTACATGTGGGTGGCTCATTTGTGAAATGTCACATGCTGTAGGGTAATTCGTATTTCAGCAATAACATTACATAACTGTCTTTGCACAGAATTCAAGACACTGGTGTGTTTGTTGATTTTCTTCCACTGATAAGCAAAAGGTAAGGGGCTTTCAGTTTTCCTTAAGCCATATATGGTGATAATGTCGAGTTTATTACTTAAGCAAATTATTTCTTACAGCATTAATGAGGATTCTCCCAAGATTTCCATTGGCTGTTGTGTTGACCTCTTTCCATTAGTCAGAAAAGTACTCTCAACTCCGTATGAAGAGTGAGTATTCCTGCTTAGGTTGTCTGTCAACTGAATGTGAAATGCAAGAATTATTGAAAAATATAAATCATGATGCAACATAAGACAAATGCCAGAAAATAAGCTAATTATGGGAACTGACACTTATTTTTGCAGGTATCTTATTGTTGGGTTGGGTTGGATATATTCAGTCTTGAAAAACTGGTGGGAGGAACTAAAAGCAAGTGGTTCCAGTGGATCCCCTAAAGTTTCATTGGATAAGTAAGTGTTGAAATGTTTTATGAGATGTAAGATGCTTTTGTCTTATCATTAAAAATATGCAAATCAGGAAAGATGAACCAAAATGACAAAAAAATATAAGCTTGTCTGTTTAATGAATCAATAATGTCTTCATTACAGAAATTTCCAGGTCTTTAATCAGTATCTAATGGAGTTATGGCAACAGGAACCTTTACTGAAGTCTGTTCCAGGAACTGCAGGAGACATAGCAAAGGTCAGTGCTGTTGGAATAGGGTGTTGCCTTTGTGTTATTACTAAATATACAGTGAAAAACATTATCAGCTAGAGCTTCATCGTTCTGTTTTCCTTTAGGTCATTGATTCTTTCCTGTCTCAACTAAACTGACTACAATGAAGAGGAACGGATCTTTGTGTGGAAACAGTCCTTTAGAGGTTTAAGGAAAACTCAGTAGAGCTATCTTATTTTTCAACTCATGTTTTTTTTATGCACCCTGCAGATGTCTTAAGATAACTCATTTATTGATGCGTATGTCTAGTAAAGCAATTTATTCAACTGAGAGGGTGCAATATAAATATCATGGTTTGACAAGTTTAATGTTATGTGTTTTTATTGACCAGTTGGACGTTGTCATTATCAGCAACTCTGTCATTTCAGCCAATCATGTCACTGAATGTGAAAATGAATTGACTTAAATGTATGTGTTTAAATATCTTCAATTATGATGAATAAATCTTTTTTTACAGTAGTTGTGGTTGTGATTATAATTATGGGACAGAACCAAAACAGATTATGTAATTAGGTCCTTATAAATGAATCAAACTCAATCATGCACACCTGAATTGTACAAACTGTGGTGTACACTGCACTTTACTTCCAGTTAAAGTGCAGTTAGAATATAACTACCACATGACCAGAACCACATTTTAGGTAAACTGCTTTGATTGAGTCTCTCAGCTGGACTTCACCCTCATTCAGTTTCAAAGTGATTTAAATAAAGAAGAGATATGGCTTTACACAGCTCATATCGCTTCATTCTCGTGTGGGTTTATCTGACTTGACACAGATAAGTGGGAGATAGGTGTCTGTCTCTGTGATGTGAACCTGAGGCTGAAGTCCAGCTGTGATTGGGCAGGAGAAGCTGTGAGAGGGAACCAGTAATTCAGTGAACTCTGAATCTGCACTCAGCGGTCGACTGGCTTGTTTGCATTCTGCTGCTTTTCATTCAGGAAGCAGAAGGGGAAAAAACATACTTCTATCTTGTGTTGCCTTATACAGGTGGCTCTGCTGAAGGTAAATGTATATTTTCACTATCACTATATTTTATGTATATACTGATCCTATATACAACTTTTTTCTCCTTGAATTTAACGAATACGAAAACCATTGTACTGTGGTAATAAAACACTATTGGTCTAATAGCCAAAAACGGTGAAGGATGAAGTGTTGCTGGCTGCTGGCAGTACAACTGCAGCTGCTGCTGAGTGTGGCTGGAGTTGACATGGAGCATCTCCAAGCGGAAAACCTGAATCTGCTTTCCCCAGATCAGCACAATTTAGTCCTGAACCGTGGAATGAGAGGTACATATAGTATATACATTTTTCTACTTTCATTTTGATTCTGTTTTCTGTTGTTTTTATGATGTTCTATGTCAGTGCTTTGTGTGTGAGAGAGAAAGATGAAGTCATGTCAAGGCTAAATTATTACCCTTATCTCAGATTACCTACAGAATGTGGATTCTCCTGTGGTTGGGGGTCAAATTCCATGCTTTAGACTCAAATTTGCCTGGTGACTCATTCATGATGTCCCGTGAGGTGATTTGTGTATACTGGTAAGACAGATTGTCAAACAAACAGTTGTAATAGTGTGTCATTCGATCAAGGTTTTATCATGTTTACCCAGAGGGCATTGAGAAACAGTGTTGTGTGCGCTGTTTCCATCATAACGTAATCAATTCATGACAAACAAAAACCTCCCTGGATTTGATTATGATCGCTGGATTAACATTTTCTCCTCGTCATTCTGTAGTTTGAATAAATACAATTTCTTATGATCAGTGTTAATCACAAGAAATGCTTTATATGATGAAGAAAAAGAAAATAATCTGCTTCCAGATAAGTAAACATCTGAATGTAATTTCCCTTTTGGGGGCTAATATACGTGCATTTGCTCTACAGTGCTGCCCAGAGACTGTCATGAAATGTTAATGACCTCTTCTGGTCAGGCCAGAGATGGAGTGTACCTCATCCAACCAGGAGGCTCCCCCATCGTAGCTTACTGTGCTATGCAGGAGGGAGGCTGGACCGTGGTGCAGCATATCACTGTCAACAGCAGTGTCAACTTTGACTGTACCTGGGCTGAGTACAAGCAGGGCTTTGGGGATGTCACTGGAGATCACTGGCTCGGGAATGAATACCTTCATCAGCTCACCCATGGCCCTGGGCGATATAAGCTGGGAGTGAAACTAGTGGACTGGGATGCTGTCACTAAGATGGGAGAGTATGATCCAGTCCTGGTGGAGGATGAGGCGTCAGCGTACAGGCTGAGGCTGGGGTTGTTTCAGGGCACAGCCATAGACGCCCTAACTCTGGATACAGAAAACTACCTGCATGACAACCAAAAATTCACCACTAAAGACAGGGACAATGACAACTACTTTCAGAATTGTGCTAAATTGGAGTTCCAGGGGGTGGCGGGAGGGGGCTGGTGGTACGACGCCTGTGCAGGTGCCAACCTCAATCGCAGAAATGTCATCTATTGGCAGAAGGACTGCAACAAGGAGAAGCTGTGCAAGTATGCATGGATGATGGTGAGACCATCAGATACATTTAAACTGATTCCCAGAGGAGACTGCAAAAAGGATGAGCTTTAACACCACTGTTTTGGATTTTCTGCATTCTGAGACACTTGGATTACCTGCTAAGGGTGAAGTTATCTAGTTTTTATGGTTTCTACTCAATTCACACAGTGTCACACCTCTCTTCCTCAGTAATCTAAAACCTAGTACTGTTATTAGTCAGTTAACCACATTTTATTCATAAATGCATGGACATAATCACGAAATACAAAAAGAAACAACCCGGAAACACGGTATAAAAATGCAGTACGGTTTTAGCTTGAGCTTTCATCATACATCATGTCAGTACACAAAGCAAAGCATCACTTTCATTCTCATTTTGCAAGTGCAGATTTCTGGTTCATCACAGTTACAACAGTGTTTCTTGACAATATAGCTTATGACACTTGTAAAATATCTTTTGCATGTCATCTTCCATCCAATGCTTACAGAAATATGAAAAGAACATTTCACAGACAGGGTTTTTTTTTTTTTTTTAACCACAGTACGTTACACGTTTGCCAGAGTACAGTGAAGATAACATGGTAGTAATTCAGAGAAAACAAATGAAATTTCAAATCAGTGCTGAAAAAGACAATATCCTGAGGATGATGAGTAAAAAACAATAATAAACAATATCTGCTCTTGAATCCATCTCACCTTTCCTTATGAAAATACTGTCATTCTGCATCATGTTGGTTATGAAGTCAGATGGAATCAGTCATATATTCAGTTCAATTTAGTTTTTTTTTTCTTTTCTTTTTTAACGATTTTCACTGAAATAAACAGAAATGGTAGAGAAGTGTAACGATACTAAAACTGGGTCTATAATTGATCTATAAATGATAACATGGCACAAATTTAAAGGCTTTAATTTCAAGTTACAATCTTGACTCTGCAAGCAGATTCTGACATAAGGACGACATTTATTAGCCCTTTAAAATAAAATAGCCATTAAGATATACTCCTCAAAACAAACACAGTACTCACAATTGATAAAACATCTGCATGTTAAAGACATTTTTTTGTGTCAGAGCATCTAGTAGCAGGAGGACACTGGCAATTTTTAACACTGCTTAAACAAAAATACTGCGATTAAAATCATTTCACCATCGTTTTCAGGTATCAAAATGTGCACCCTGGATACAAACAGTACAATTTGAAGTAATCTGTGTGCTGATCTCTGTACTTGTGCATGAATTTTAGGAGAAATATTGATAACAGTAATATTTAACAACCTTTACAATGCAATTACTGATGTGATGGTCATTTCAAAGCTTCCATTAAATAACACACAATAGCATACCGACTGATTAATGAGCAACGCATGTAATTGTACCAGATGCTCAGTGTAGTATTTTTTTTTACTTTTGATACCACCTTACATGTAGAATCCATGATCATAAAGCCAGTACACACATTTACAGCCACTGTCACACACCAGCGTAAAAAAATAATTCATGTTAGTTTGGAGCTGACCACAGGGTTTTGTCCATACCAGTATAGTTTCTCTTCAATCCTTTTCTTCTTCCACTGGCAAAGTAAGAGCATGCGGAAGGTCTTTTGGAAAGTCTTGTTACAAAGGGCATAGCACATGGGGTTTACAGTGCTGTTGACATAGCACAGCCAGTAGCCGAGGTGCCACAAGGAGAGAGGAATGCAGTCTGAGCAGAAGGTGGAAATAAGCACCATGATATTATATGGTGTCCATGTGAGGATGAAGGCTAACAGGATGGCACTGAGAGTCTGAGCTGCTTTCCTCTCCTTGATCAGCACCATCCTCTTCCTCTTGGTGATCTGGTTCTTCAGCGTGACGTCTATGGGTTTGGATGCTGAGGAGGTGGATGGAACACTCATGGACTCAGCAGAGGAGAAAGTTGACGACGTCATTTTGGTGTCTCCATTTTTGCTCTGGTGCTCAGTGTTTTTGGACACAGGTTTGAACTTATAAGACACACATTTACCGCTTTTCTGGGAATTACTTTTGGGTGGTGTTTGGAAGAAGCTGTCCTCGTCGTAGCTGCTGAGTTGTTCATTTTCACTGCCCACTGCGCTTTTGCTGGCCTCACATGCCTGATTCCTGAAGGTGGGCTGGAAGCCTCCAGGAGACACAGGCCTGTCCTCGTCCTCTGAGGAGGCGTAACTGTTAAAGCTGGTCAGTTGACCCGCTTTGGACCACTCGTCGTTGGTGGTGGCGGTTGACTTAACAGCATTACTTCTGCTGGATGACGACCAAGAAGCTTGATTCCTGTCATGTGAAGTCGACCTTAGTTTACAGCTGAAGCAGGACCTGATAATGGTCTTCTGAGGCTGGTTCACCCCAGGATCTGTGGAGTAGGTTATCCCCTGAAGCTCTGCCAGATCTTTGGTCCTCTTCTCTGTCTCCTTGTAGATTCGACAGTACAGGATTGTCATAACTGACACAGGGATGTAAAAGGCTGCAATCGCTGTTCCAAATGTTATCACAGGCTCTGAAAAAAACTGAATCTGGCATTGCCTCTCAGGGACGGTTCTTTTTCCCACAAAGTACTGCCAGCAGAGGATAGGTGGCGCCCAGAGTATAAGAGACACCAGCCAGGCCAGACCTATCATGATCCCAGCTCGTTTTGGAGTCCGTTTGGCTCTATAGGTCAGAGGTCTGGTAATAGAGAAATATCTGTCAAAACTAATCACCAACAGGTTCATGACTGATGCATTACTGGCTACATAATCCAGCGCCAGCCACAGGTCACAGGCCAGATTCCCTAAAGCCCAGTAGCCCATCAGTATATAAGAGGTATACAGATTCATGGAGAAAACCCCTATGATAAGGTCTGCAGCTGCCAAACTCAACAAGTAGTAATTATTCACTGTCTTCAGCTGACTGTTGACTTTAAAGGAGAGCATTACCAGGACGTTCCCGACAATTGTGATGAGGCTGACTATGGCTGACACAGTCGCTATTGTGATCACCTCCCAGAGACTGTGTGTGACCAAGTGGATATCCATTGTACTATTTACAGAGGAGTTTAGTCTGTTCTCTCCTTCCATTGTCCTGTGTTTATTGGCATTCAGATGTGACAAGACAGTTTGGGTTGGTCATTTTCAGGGAGCTGTCCTGAGAAGAAAGAGAGAATGGGTCAGACTGTTTACCTCTGCAATGAGAAGTATCCATTCAGTGCCACTAGATGGCAACATTTCTGCATGTTGACAATCAAATATACACCTCCAGAAAACACAAAGCTATTATTTTTGCCTTTAAAACTCAATATAAATTGTTCTTCCAGAACAGAAAATTATAGTATAATATTGTTTACACACTTCCTGTTGTTTTTATTTCCCTATTACTCGTCAATTGCATATATCGAACAATGCGATAAAGCTATTCTCATCAAGAAGTTCACACAGTAAGATGCAGCTCGTGTGAGCATACCCATATGGAGTGTTTTAGGCAATCTCTGGAAACATCTGTGGCACATTTTTTTTTTTTTTTTTAAATCCAGGTCATTACGTAATCTTATTCCTTGCTCTACATCTGTGCTGTTATATTTATAGTGCAGTATAAGTCAGTTTACTGTTCACTAAGGCCATTTTATTATATGAATGAGAAAACATGACATTTAATTCTGCTATCTTCCATATATGCTCTAAATCATTATTTCTGTGGTCCGTGGAGTTGTGTGTCCTGTGATCTCTGCCTGCCCATAGAAAACAGCATGTCCTCTGTGCTCTGTGTAACAGCTATGCAGCTTTTGTGTCATTGTCTCTCCTACATTCAGCTTGATACAAGGTATTAGAAACCCATTCTTGCCTATTTTCTGTGGAAGTAAATACTGCATGTATAGCAATGTAATTTGCAGTGAGAATAAAAAGTAATATTGTATAAAAAGTAAAGCATTTATGTGCCCCACTTTGCATTTTATCAAGCAAATGCTCTGTCTGTGTCTCAAACACTTTGACAGCTTGCTTGTTCTTCAAATGCCTCTCCCTGCAATACATACATAATTCCTAAGAGAGACTGCTCTAAAATATCTAACATTTGCTGTGTGCAGAGCTCTGAGCAGATTTGTATTTATAGACAATTTGTGAAGAAACACTTCATAAGACACTAGACTGCAGGGCGTTTCTCCTGTTTTGCCAATCACCGCATTCTCGTCTTTTCTAAATTAGGTTTGAACATATTGGGGAATTATTCTAAAATAGCATTTTCATGTGCACGTGTTAGAGCCACCAGAACAACAGCTCAGCTTTAGTCACTTAGTTCATCTGTGGTAATCACATGATCACATGTGCTCTTCAGGCACCACATTTGATATGGAGTAAATGACACCGGTGGGAATCTGAAGCAGGTACAGTGTTATTACTCACACATATGGAGTCCATGAATCAGCAGAGGGTAGACTACACTCTGCACACATGAAAGGTTGCACTATCTGGGCCCGACACATGTCTAGTGGTGTGTATGCACATTTCACCCCTGGGTGCTGGATGTAGCAAATCAATAGCGAGGAAGGATTGCTTATGCCATCTTTCTTTTGAGATCAAATTTAATGGTAATTTCTATAGTTCAAATTCTGTATGTTACATCCTATGCACCACTTTTTTTCTTGGCCTTGATATTGACTTTGACTGCATACATAAAAGAATCATGTAAATCACCAGGACTCAAGGATTTTTTTCCTTCAGTCAATAGTTACCTTCTGTATATTGTTATATTAGAATGGAGTCTATTTTGGGGGAAAATCAGACCACTCAGAACTTTTTTTTTTTTTTATCTCAGAGTGAGGCTACTCTTAGTGTTGTACAGTTCCACATTGTCAGTTGAGATAACAAGTTTTCACTCCTCGATTCAAGCTTTCCAGTGAGTACGCTCTTTCCTCAGGAAATACTTCAGCCAAACCGATGGCAAAGGTATTTTCAGCCATGCCACTTTCTCTGCTAAAAATAAGAGGATTTCAGTGCCTGGTTATGGATCAGTGTCCTGTGTATGACCCACCTATCTTCCAATTCTGAAATTCTATCCTGAGATACTCCAGAAACTCGTGATGCCAGTTTTTCCAACAGTGACAGAAATCCACCTTAAGGAGGGAAATATACATCCTGAGGCTATCAGTGTGGAACAACAGTGAAGTCAGGGTAGCTCGCCCCTGCAGAGAAAATCCGCCTCCAATTGAACCTTCGGGCCAATGGGCAGAGCTGGCAAATTAACACGGAAGCCTTAACAGACACCTCAGCAACTGCTTTACACAACCCCCCTGAGCCATGCTGATGGAGAAAGAGGATGAGCACTCCAAAATGTGTTATTACCACCTAGATTTGGGATGCACTGGCTTTACAAGATAATAAAACTCATATTCACTCTCATCATACAGACATCAACAATATAAGTCTAATCTGTAGGGGGGATGCCCTGTGGAGCTGATCTGCCAAACAGAAAACTTATTCTAACTCTTAAAAGATGATAAACTGCTCTACCAACATTGCACTGGGCAACAAAAACAATTTGCTGAATATCAAGCCAGATAACCAGTTTTATTCCTTGTCAAAACATGTCCCAAATGGAATCATCCAAAGAAAATTGTTTTTCTGCTTCTTTCTCTCACTTGATTTCACACAAGTAGTAAGTTAGTGAAAGCTCCTCCAATAGGACACATTTCAGAAAACTTACCCTCAATGTAATATACTGGATGTTATGACTACCTGAACTCATTGGCTTTCTTTTGACAGTACCAAGTTAGCAGGAGAGCCAGTGGCAGCCTGAGGCCCACACAAATAACATTCCAGTCACCAAGGGGTTTCTCCTTCAGGACTTGTATTGTCTTTCATCTTGTAATAAAATGACATTTCTTATCACATCACTCAGACCTCCACAACATTACACTGTCGTGCAAGGGGTGTTATCTACAATTGTCTAGTAGGAACTGTTTACTTTAGCAGAACTAATACGTTAAAACAAAGATGCACAGGGAATGTTACTGCTATGTCAAACACAGTAGTATCTTTTTTTCTTTTTTTTTGTGCAACAAGTTGCTCCATGTTGAGTTTTCTGACTTTTGGTTAAAGCTAAAATTAGACAGACTGACTCATCAGTGAAAACATTTGATGCCCCAAACAGAATTAATTAATGATGTCAAATATGATGATTATGAAACATGCATGTTCCTGAGTCACTGGTGAGTGTGAGTCAGTAATACGTGTACATACTTAAACACACACAAAGAATAGACTTGTTCTACCTTGTGACCTCTTGAGGTAGAACAAGTCAAGCCTGCTAATAGCATCTAAATTGAAGCAGGGAGTGCTTTAATGGTACACTCAGAACTCAGAGTGGGGGTTAAACATGGACTCTGCATCACTATAAATAGTGAATAGAGTCAGTTGTGGCCTGATTTGGGACTTTTTATCTATGCAGTCTGGTATCAAATGTGACGCACAAAGCTTTGTGATACTGACTGTCTGGCAGGAAAAAAATAGTTCTGAAAAACAAAGATAAAAATGCAGCATTCTGCCTGCATTTATTAGAATATTATAGCCAGAGGTCATTAATAGCAATCAGTGCCAAAAAGTGGTGCAGAGGAGACTGAGTTTTGCTTTCTTGCCAAGAAAGCTGAGTCTCCCTTATTACGTATACATCCTAAGAGTATCAGACTGCTTCCTGAAATATCGTGTTAGTGCAGTATACATAAGTAATGGTCATTGATCCAGTGATAAAAAGTACCCAGTGTGTGAGTCAAGACAGAGCAGAGATTAGAACCTTCATACTGAGTGCAGAGGAGGACATGTGGAAGGGTGTCTTCCTGCAGGTCCTCTGGCAGCTGGCCATCAAATCTCCTGTGCTGCAACTCCTCGCTCTGGCCCACACCAGGCCTCCCAGTCATGCATAACCTTTTTCTAACCCTCTCCTTTGGTAGCAGTACCACTGCTGTGTACACCACAAATGAGAAAGCGAAAGCATTTTTCTGGCATTTGTAGAAGATGAGAGAGAGACTCCGACAAGGGAACAGAAAACCGAGTGAAAGCAAAGGAGGCAAAGGACACCATGTGTGTCTGCGTGGTGAGTATGTATGATGTGCAAATCAGCCCAGAGCTCTTTGGCACAATAGTTCGCGTATCCTGTAGTCAGACCAGTGACCCATGGTTACGATTCCTGCATATGTGGCATTCTGAAAGAAGACCTAAGCAATGCTTGAATCATTTGAGATATCAGTCATTGAAGGAGAAAGAAAGAGGATTCTAAATGTTCCCATGTAAGATGTTCCAAAACATGCAATCTGAATTATTCAGTAGTTTGTCAGTGTCAGTGGTCATATCTGCAATGCAACAATTTGAATTAAAGAGACATAAAAATCAGATTAAGTCTCCTTTATGGTCATTCATTTCCTAACATTTTACTTAACTATGATATAAAAACAATCGTAAATCTTAAATTACATTTGTGCTTTGTTGAAAAATGATGATCATTAGGTGGATATTATGACCTGCTTATGGACTCCACTGTAGTTCTGGCACTTGCTGAGGGCAATAAAACCTAAACACTTTACTGCCTCTAGGAGAACATTTTATTAATGCCCCATCATTTGGTTAATGATGTGGCTTGACTCATTTATGCTCTTGTGTGGATGGTTTTCTAAATATGAGTCGTTGTCTGTGTCTTTGTGCCTCAAGGTTATTTGATGTTTGTTTCTAACACATGCAATTTCCCCAATCCTGTCATATTTGTTTGCAGGACCAAATAACTACGTTTTGTTTTGTTTTGGTTTTTTTGCCTTTTTTAAATGAAATGTACAAAACAAGAGTAAAATGTATATATTCACACGAGAATCTAATCTAGTTTATCCTGTAAGTATTCAGACTGTTTCCTTCTCACAATAACTTTGATGATCTTAAAATGTATTTATCTGTTAACGTACTCTGTAAATAAATGAAAGACAAACAAGCCTGACATTTCCAAGCTAATATTTAAAATTTTACTTGGAAAAAAAAAGAAAATAAAAAAAGGATTTTAATGTTGCTGTATTTGAGGAGCTAGTCATAATCTGGTCAGGTCTTTTTCCACACCTACCAAACCATTACTGTTTCACAGAAACCATTTCCAGGATTTGCTGACAGCACCACCACCTTCCAGCATTTGCTGTTGCACCTCACAAGATCTGTGGGGACTGGGTGGACTTGTTAAAATCATGCTTCACTGCTTAATCCTTCCTTGTTTTGTCATTTCCACGTAATCAAAGGGAGGGGGAGAGGAGGTAAGAGCTTTGTGCTCTAGTCTTTTGAAGAAATATATTGATTTTTTTGACCATGAATTTACAATTTCCTAAGAACAGTGTTGTTCGGAATCTGTTTATAAAAGATGGAAAAAAAGGAGGAAGGAGGAAAGGGTATAAGAAAATATGACTGATCAGTAATACTAGTGACAAACAAGTATATATAGGAAACATGACGTTATCACAGCAGATATGAATCTGATGAAGACTGAGCGAAAATAGAATATATGTGAATAAATAAAGAATTAGGATGTTAAATTAGTTACATGCTCTGAATATATAAATGTGGTCAAGTTATTCTGCAACTTCTAGGCTTTATAATTTACCTGATATAAAATACATGCACATGCTGTTTTATGTATACTACTTTTCTATATGGAAAGTCAGAAGAAAAGAAGCACACACATCATTCCAAGAGCACATCCTCAGTTGCTTTCATTAAGGTAAAAGGCTACATTAAAAATACATGCTGAGACCTCTCAGACATGCACTTGTGCACGCATGATGCTATTTCCCCTTAAATCCAGGTCATGCCTTTGTGCATTAATCAAAAAGTGCACATTCAATCACTTATGATTCTCTAGAGACTGTGAAACCAGCAAGTGATGTTTAAAAAATACATACATACTCACAGTTTACTTTCATTAGATCTCACAGTACTCTGTTTAAGGGCAGGTTGTGTCTCCTGGTGAGAGGAAAGTTCATAGTTAATCCCTTTGTTTTTCCTCGGAAGCCTTCAGGTTAAGTGTGGCAATGTGGAAGAGGATCAAAACACAGTTGGAGAGAGCATTGAGGAGGACAAGAAATCCTGCTGACTTCACTCTTGCATGCCAGAAGACTGAGGGAAAAGTGACAGCACAAAAGAGGAGGTAGAGGAAGAAGACAAAGAGTAGAAGAAGGAGGAACACCTGAAGACTGCGCTCATCCCTTCTTAAGAGGCGCTCAGCTGAGCATCACAGTCCCCTCCAGAACAACAATCTGCCAGCATCATCTTAAAACAAAAGTATCCTCAAGTTGCAGGGCATCCTTCTTCACACAGTCATAAATCAGAAGAATATGCTCATGAGCCAAAACATGCTGATGAGAAGGAAACTTTTTCCGTCTGGTCTGAGCTGAGCTGGAACAACTGTGCTGCCTCTGAGTCAAGTTGAGGCAGAATGTCACTGAGAGGCTGCCTGACGCCTGAGCCAGCTCACTGCCTCTGCATGTGCTGCTGCTGCTGCCGCTGCATCTACTGACAGACACAGATGTAGCTGACGCTAGCTAGCTGGGAGGAGAAATTCCCATAGGGCTGAATGGTTCATCATGTTTCAGGACAGTGAGCATGCTGCTCAGTCTACAGAGTGTGAGAGGGACGGAAGGAGGGGAGGGGAAGGAGAGCAGGGGAGGTGCCCTGGGTGCTTCAGGAGGTTCATTTTTGAAGGTGTGGGGGTGGAAGGGAAAGCATGGGAGGTGGAGTGGTTGTGGGGATATTTAAGGTGGTGGTAGTCAGACCATTCAAGCCAAATGCTGTTTTTTTTTAGTGGCAATATGTTTGTGCCACACAAATAATTAATTATCACTAATGGCATGGCTTTTGTCTGTGTTGTACAGAAAAGAGACAGTGACCCTGGTTATCTTCAGCCCAGACTCGCTCAGTGTTTGATCAGCGTGGAGTGTGAGATGGTGTCGCTATCAGCAATCTCATCCACAGACCATAAAACAACACTGCTGCCTTTGTGCTCACATGGTAGAACACTGACATGGCTGGGCCAGATAAGGAGACCACTGATGTGACAGATGTTTTTTTCACTGGGACCTTTGCATGTGTGTTTTTTATGTTCGTGCTTGTGTATATACACCACTGCCTGTCATTGCAGAATGATTTTGGCATTTGGCGACTGTCCTGGGTGGGTGTTAAGGTCTTATACGTTTTAATCCGGATGATGGGTGCTTATCTGTCCTATGAGCTCCCATTGAATCACCAAAGACAAACACTGATAACTTCAGTTATAGCTATTATATTACCCTCAGTCGACTAGGTTTTGTCACTACAGGAGAGAATGCTGGAAAAAAAAGATTAAAAGGAGATGTATATCAGTTACTGGTCTTAAATTATGGTTCAGTGTAGTGTTTAAATGGACTAGAATGTCTTATTTTGGTAGGCAAAGTGAAGGTTTTATAAGAGTATGGGCAGGCGTAACGTGTGATGAGGAAATACAGTAAATGATGATGCTATGACTGTGGGGCTCGTAGTGACAAGGTCAAAAATATGATACTTATTCGGTGTATTTTTTTCTCAAACCACTGCTTAATTTTATGAAATTCTAGGACTATGTTGTCATGTAAATGCTCTCGTAAACTGTGCACTTTACCCCTTGGAGCAGACGGCACTGGTTAGCACATAATTGATAGATGATACTCTCTCATATGTTATATCGACATTTGTCATAATGCAGCTCTCACCCTGAAATTATTTTGCTAGTGGGTCAGAGCTATATGCCAATGACATGATTGATGTGTTTCATGAAAATCCTGCCACGTCTGTTCCACAGAGTGCTGTATATTCTCACCCACCCCTCCACCTTCCGCTCTGCCTGACAGTCTAATCTAATGCCATTTCCAGGCAGCTGGCCAAAGGACAGACACCTGGCTCATCATTACCGTTGAATCGCTGACCTGCACAAAGTTTACAGCGTTGTCATATTTTTTTTTATGTGATGCATTCACATATTAACACACTTGGACAAAAGCATAGGTATGCACACCCACAATCCCACTTCACGTGCTTGTTAATATTGATTATTTTTTTGCAGCATATTGTTTATTGATTAAATCACAAACGTCTATTAGAAATAATGACAAGCGTGTGCATTATAACCTTTGTAATTAAATGCACAGTTGAAAATTGATAACAGATCAGTAACTGAAATTAAAAAAGAATGACATTTTACACTAGAGAAGTGAAATGATTTTCTACCGCACCTTGCTGGTACTTTTTTCCTGCTGTCTCAATCTTTTCCAGCTTCATTCCAGAAAGACAATATTCACAGTGCTCCTAATGGGAGCTAATGATAACTGATGTCAGGGAAACCAGTTACCATCTACACATCCTCCTCATGTGCATCCTAAACATCACTGTTTTTCCACAGGTCACTGTCTGATCGGTGCGTGCCACTGAGAGAGATGAGATGGGGGAGGACATCCACAGCCAGAGATGGATTGCATCTGTCCACAGTCCACAGGGGCTTGCTTATCTCCTGACCCAATTGTGCACCCATATGCTGGCAAAAATTATCAGCCACAACAGGATTCTTTTCTTTCTTTCTTTCTTTCTTTCTTTCTTTCTTTCTTTCTTTCTTTCTTTCTTTCTTTCTTTCTTTCTTT
>JAPTYQ010000016.1:16604652-16625756 GCA_029814465.1 Ostorhinchus cyanosoma | reverse complement strand
TTACCACCACCAGAGTGTAAATGTGTGAGTGAATGAATAATGGATCCACTGTGCTTTGAGTATGCGTTCATAGAAAATCGCTATTTAAATCTAATCCATTGTTATTATTATTTAATCCACACAATATTTCCCAGTTGTGATCATTCAGATTCAGAACATTATACTGTAGAATGCAAGCATAGCATCACAAAACAGATGTAGATGAGCGTACCTATGCAGACAGGGCAGCATTCGCCCTCGGGAATGTAGAAGTTTTCACAGTCCAACTCAGCACACTCGGCCTTGGAGCAGAAGGAGATTCCACCCCGACACTGACACAGCCAGCAGGGGTCCATTCGGTAGACTTCCCCCTCCAAGAACTCCTTCCCATTATGAATGCATTTGGGAGAGGCTGTGGAGAAAAACAAGGAAAATATAAATTAGACAGACCTTAAACTGAACATTATGTGAGGAAGGTAATATTCAACACACTGCCGTAGACAAAGACCATCTGTCAGGTGTCCATCACATTTGGCAGGGATTACCCCCACACTTTTGTCCCAATGACTGTACAGCAGAAATATGCAGCTTTCATCACAATGTCAAACTCGATCACTGCAAGAATGTCCCAACTTTATACAATCAATTACAAATCCATAAACACCCATTTATTCCCTGCTATTGACGGAGATGTTTATTTGAAGCAAATGGTGCTGAGGTATGGCTGAGGTTAAGCCTGTGGGATGGAATGGCATTTATCAGACAATGAAGCCAAGTGAGGGGGAATTTCACAGGGATCTATCAAGTCTTGAAAAGGAGTTGGAGTCTTGCAGCGCGGAGTTAAAGAAAACAGTAGTGGGTCTGAGGCTTTGGCAGGACCCGGGCTCTGGTGCGCTGGTGGCAGGTGGAGTGAATCAGTGTTTGAATCAACATTCAGTCCAGTAGGTTTTATTCGACGAGCCAGCTTCTACACAAGCCAAGCAATTCATATTCACAGAAAAGCGTGAGTGTCTGCTGATGAGGTTCCTGTCATAGTTGTGAACTTTAACCTCTGTTTTCACTCAACTAGATGCTCCATCTCTTTCACTCTCTGTCCCTTGTGCTCTTCTCCCTGACCTCCCTGTTCACTCAAGGTGATCGGCCTTTGACCATTTTACCACTCTGGACCTTCTGTCTGTTGACTGGCGCCTCTTTCCAGATGTTTAAGCATGGATCTGGGTTCTTTGGTTGTTGAAGGTGTGTGGCTCAGATCCTCCTATGGTAGTACATGTTAGCTGTCTCTAGAGGTTTACAACTAGGGAATGTCTACAGACTGATGAACAGTAATAATAACAGTTTGGAGCAGCAAAAAGCAAATACTTGATCAGCCTGTATTAAGTCGCTCCAGAAACTTTCACCTGATTAACATTAGAACAGCTAAACTGAACATTTAACTTAAATGAATGACTACCCAATTCCATACAAATGTTTATGAGAGGAAATCAGCCTAAAACTCTAATCATTCAATGTCATTCTAATGTCTCTAATGTCATTCAAAAGTAAGACCAGAATGACAACTGATAAATATCACTCATCATTTTCCATCTATATAATAAATATTACCATGCAGCCATTATCATTCATCATTAGAATAACTTATTGTCACCAACTTTACATTTCCAGCAAAATGTTCTAAAATAAATTCCCACCTGTGAAATGTTATTCCTGGTTTCTTAGTCTTGGCATTTCTTCCGTTAACACAATGGTCTGGCATTTACACTGTGAGGCTTTTCATTTTAAGTTTCTAAAGGGTAGTGGTAGTGTGCTCTTTCCTCAAGAAAACTTTGCTCTTTTGCAAATATAACAACAGAATGTGTTTTACAATAACGATAAGTCAACATCATTGCAATATTTGGGAAGCCATAGGTTTTTGAGTTTTTCGCTGCATAAATTAAATTGTAAAAGGATAAAAATATCAGATAACAGGCCAGTTAAAGTGAAAAATGATCAGATAAACATAAATTTAATGGGACATAAAGGGTCGTTTGCTAGAATCAATTCGGAATAATTGTTTGTCATATGATGAATTCAGAATCTGAACAAGTCACAGTGCAATATCACACTCACATCTCCCTGGATGCACACAAACGGGAACACAAGCATTAGATGAACCGTGAACAGAGTATTAGTGTTTGGTGTGTCTGCAAAAGCAACAGGAATGAACTCTGCAGTACACGATCCTGTGTGTTGTTCTTTTGAAAGTGTTCTGTCCTCTGAAATCCAAGACAGTTTTTAATTTGAAAGGGTCAAAGGAAATACTGTCTGTCCCATTCTTTCTTTACCTCAGTGCACATAAGTCATCTATAAGTTTACAAGATTCACTCATACGTTATATAAACAAACACACAGATGGATGATTGTGACTGCAACACCAAGGAAATGCATTTAGATCAGTGACCTTTAAAATGGTGATAAATAATGTGGAACTGATTATCAACTAACAGTGTATGGACTTTTTTTTAATGTTTGGGGCATTATTTTCCCTTTAAGTCTGTTTTTTCAGTTTAGAAGTCTAATACTAACTACCATCAGCAACATCAGTCAAGGGTACATTTTACAGATCATTGGTGACAACAAATCTGCAATATGTCTGTAAACATAGTGTATAAATTATTCATGTCAACTCATCATCATCAGAACATGCACAATAAACAAATTGCGACAGCTTCTTGACATGTAATGACTACAAAGAAACATTTTAGTTAAATGCACCGTACATTCACAGTTAACATACTAGTCTAGCCTTTGACCCCTCAATGGATGATTTATGAATTCACACCATTTGACTCCAGTTCCCCACAGATTGGTGTCAATTTTATATTGAATGTGAGGTTCGCTTGTTTGTATATATGTCATATACATATGTCAAATAATCAGCCACTGTTGACAAATGTTATTGCATGTTGCCTCATATCATGCAGACCATCTATTAACCCAAAGAAACCGCAGGAAATAAAATGAAGAATTTGAATAAGCGTTAAATGCAAACCTTGCGTGTAAAGGACAAAGAAAGAAAGAAAATCTGCTGCTACTTTTACAAAATACTACAAATCTGATAAATCGTTCAGGATTAATTACAGTAGTTCTGTGGCCAAAGGAAGAGGAAGATTACAGTATTACATTGCAATGGTAATACTAGATTACACACTGAAATGCACCACAGTGGTTTTTGTGACTCAGCATTAAAAGACTTTAACTAACCACATAATAATCTCATCAAACACACTTCGGTATGAGGGAAGTGATGCAATGGGGTTATGTAAGAAGGTATCCAGACTCCTGAGGACTGGGTTAGTTAGGCCGGTAGATGTATTGCATAGATTCAAGCAGACATGAGGACTGAGGTTTCTCTGAGTGGAGGTTAGAGCAGCATCTGTACACCATACCACCGAGCACAGACTCAAAGTGTCTGCACATATGACCCCATGCTCGCCGACAACCAGCACTGCACTCTAATACAAAGCAGGTGGGCCAACTGAGTTGAAAGTATAACAGGGATTTGTCCACCTTTTATTCTCTTCCTTGCCATCTTTCTGTTTTATTTTTTCTGACTTTCTTTCTTTCACTCTGTATTCCTGCCATTCCGCTTTGCGTGCAGCATAACCAAGCAGAGAAAATGCAATAAGCACTTTAGCTGACCAAAATCAAAAGGCATGGTAGTGTTTTAACGCTCAGAGAAGCAATAGGAAGTCACATGAGGGGATGCTCACATGTGATTTCCGCAGTGTTTGTTAATAGTAATCCCTAAAACAACTTGCGGTACAGAGTCTAAATTCCACTCATGCTTTGTGATGTTCAGTCTTCTCTAAATTGAGGTGAAGATGCAACGTGAAGATGGATGGCCTATAAAACATTGACCTTCAGCCTATAAATCACCCATAATATACAATTAAAATGGTGCTAATGTGGTTTACAAGAAAACCACAGTGGAAAACAAGACTTTTCCCACAGAAGAACAATGACAGGAATATAAAATATGAAAAGAACAAAAAAAAAACAAAAAACTTTATGATGGACCTTTGGACTATATAATCAACAGTAAAAGTATTACACAGCCATGAGGTAATAGGAGTTTACAACTACTCAAACTTTATGTTTTTGTAGCAAAACTGAGCTCACCAAGAAACAGCAATATGGGATTGCTTAACACTAACTGGAGCAAAGACGATCCAAATCTATTCTGTGTCCAGAGATGACTACGGGGGACATATGCAGAATGTCTGCCAGCGAAACTGTTGATAAACAGCAGACTACAACTAAACAGGATCATCTATTACATCAGATGACATCAGGTTTGGATACAGCTGCCAGGTTTGCTCTGCCACCCAGATACAGTCCTCCTCCAGCCAGCAGTGGAAAGAGTCAAACATTGATGGAGGCCAAAACACACAGGTGGGGCTTATTGTCACTGCACACACTGACCCTGACTAAATGTCAGCTTACAGCCAAGTGGGCAGTGGAAACAACTTAATCAGTCCAAGCCGGACACAGAAACAATAGGGGGGGTGCCACGTCAAAATGTGTTCCATTAGAGGATAGGTATGGTATCTGAAAGCAACTTAGACTTTATTTGCATTTGTACTTGCAGCTTTGGGGGCCTTTGAGGGACCAGGGAGGTGACTAGGGGGCCCAGTGCGTGTCCTTGTCTATGTCCCTGTCTGTGGAGCTTTCTGACAGGGCGCGCAGTCATGCAGGCCTAACGGACGGTAGGGGCAGCACAAAAGGCATCAAGCCCCAGGCCCAAAGAGCAGCAGACACTTGTTATCAAAACACTGATCCCATGGCCCCCACGGCTGCCATTCAGCCCCCGCCGGCCTGCCGGACTCGATTACCCTCCCCACTGGCGGAATGGAGCACATAAAAAGCATTCCCATCAATGAACTGTTGAACCTTTTCCCTTTGGACGTGTGACCAGACAAGCACCCTTTGACACTGCACTTCTGTTGAGCAAATTTGTAGCCTAAGCACTTTTCTGGTCACTGAGCTCGTTAAGTCCATTAATTCCAGGACACAGCACTCATTTATACATGTGGAGGGGCCAGAATGGGAATTTGTTCTGTTGGTAAAACAGTGAATATTTGTTAGGAGCACAGAGTAAACACACCAATACCACAGGTCCCCTCCCTGCTTTTCTGACTTTCCTCGCAGCCTCTTTGCCACAACTTTGCCTATACTGTACAAGAACATCAACTGTGCCTTTTTTCTTACCCTGTTTTTCAAATGTCTACTTCTTATCAGGTGTGAAGACCAATTTTAAAAGACCCATTATCGCTGATATCTTTGTGTATTTCTGGATACACCCTTGAAAAAATGTGTTTGAAGGACGAGTGGCGGCGTCTCAGCCTCATAAACAGCCCCAAAACAATTATCATCCAATAAGCAATTTTCCTTTTCATCTGGGTGCATTTGGTCAGCAGGGAGGAAAGTGTTACTCTGAAGTAAATAATTGCTTCTTCGAAAGCGATATATCTTGCACCATCTGTGCTACTGTTACCCGTAGTAGGAGACCAATCAAAGCAGCATAATATACAGTTCAGTGCAGTCACCTTTCTGGCACTCAAAGACATCACAGCAGTCTCCTGGTTGTCCACTGGCCTGGCTGAGTGGCACGGCGCGCTGTCCGCTCGGGCACTGCGGCTTGTGGCAGGCATTGAAGTCGCAGGTGCATTGGGGTGGTATGGAGGGACAGCAGCCAGCAGGGGGCGTGTAACTCTTGGTCAGGACTGAGCCTTTAGGGCAGGAGGGCACAGGCAGTGAGGGGCACGTCACCCCAGAACACCTCAGCTCCTCTGTAACACACACATAAAGATAGAAATTCATATTAAAATGCAATATTATATTTTTATTCAGACTGGTAGACAAGAAAAATCCGCATGTGTTTTTGCATGTGAATGTGTGAGGGCTGCAGCTTCTGAGTGTGTGTTGTTTTAGATCCGCATTAGTCCAGTTACAATCTCAGAGATGAATTCATGCAATCAGCCAACACAAACCATGTGTATAGTCATCAGAAGCCCAATTCAGCCTCTGACAGCTTTACAGCATCCTGTCAGAGAAGTGAGAGCAGCTCTGTAGACACGACAAGGCTCTGTGCACATCCTGTCTATGGGGCCTCTGATCCCTCCAAGCCCGGCTCCACTGGCTCACAATCCAAACAGGCTCTTGCACTCTAAAATCAGTCATTAATACCAGCCATCCTTCAACAGGGCCCTTTCTTTTTGCCAGTTTAGAATCTCCTTCAGTTAGCATACCAGGGTTTGTTTCTCTATTCATTTACCAGAGCCGGCATAATAGCTCTGATACCCCTTGTTAGAGGGGAAAGTAGTAGAGCAGGACTGGGGATCTGGGCAAGGGGCTCAGGGGTGTATTTTGGAGTCTGTTCAGGAAAAGAAAAGTGGAGCGCCCCTCTATACCCACATTGTAGGAGAACAGTAGCCACCTTACAAATATTGGATTTCCCATGCCAAAGGAAACTGTTTATTTTCGTTCGTAGTGTCACTGTAATGTATACAGTGCAGGCAAAAAAGATTGGGAAGTGCAGACTCACGTCCTGTCCTATAATTGTCAACCACCAAGTAATTTCCCAGGATCCATGTAAAAAGCAAAGATAGACACACACGCACACACTTAGTAGCGGTTAAGGAAAGGCAGCACTGAGTAACTCAGAGATGATGGATGAGAACTGGGGAAATCTCCTAATCACACTTTAAATCATCACCAGCATTAACAGAAGACAGCGAAAAGTGTCAACATACAATTGCATGATGAGAAAGTTCAATTAAATGGATTAGGGTTTAGTTATGAGGAATACTTGAAAATCTTTGCATGCATCTGGTTTTTGAGGAGACAGAATGATGCAGGCTGAGGTTGCGTAACAGTGCTTGGGGTTTTAGTAGCGTTTCCAGAAGCCAGGAGTTTTGTTGATGGTCTTCACAGACTGGCTCTTTTGCAGTCGTTCAGCTCAATGCCGCAACACGATTCTCTCCGAGGATGTGCTTCATCTCTCACATTTTAAGACCTGTAAGTGGATCCCTCTGGGTTTTACCACCAGATGGGGAAATTGAACTGGAGAGCAGACTAGAGACCAGATCACTGAAATCGCTCTGCTTTGCCAGTCATAAACTGTAGAGTCGTACGATTTGAAGTCTGCCTGACCCTGTAGGAGAAGGTCCTTCAAGACCATGACTGCTTTTTTTAGATGGGTGTGGATAACATTTCTGACAGATGATATTGGCGATAAAGAAAACACAGGATTTTTCTGGCTCTAGATAAATAGAGTAGGAGTGTGAGGTATCTGTACTGTACTGTTTACTCAAGCAACCTGGGAACAGTGAGGACTGCCACAAAGCTCTCATTGATAAACTTTGTAGCTGAATAGTGTCATAGAAAATGAGGAGGAAACCCCTGAATTAAGGACGGCTACAACCTTTTTAACGGTTTTTGGCCTAATTCCTGTGCTGGAGTTAAATAAACTTCAGTTGGACGCGCTGATTGGTGAATGTTTTACTTCCAATAAAGTCTAACACAGTCTGCTGCTGCTCAGTTGAAGACTGGTTTTGCATATGAAAACCTCACGCTGTTTAAACCCATAGAAATGCCATGGGACGATCTTGCACAACGTTCTGCACTGAAAAACACTTTCTGTGTATTGTATGTGTCCCAGAGAAGGCTGATTACTCTTTCAGTTGTGATAATGGCAGGGGTTAGAGTGCGCTGGGAAAAGCAGCTGGCAGACATACCATTGTCATTCAAATGAATAGAATTGTATCCATCAGTGGAAAGGGTCCAACCCTTGCAGGTCCAATTAATATAATTTTATAGTTGGCTCATTTAGAAGCACAATAGGCAGACAGAGAGGATGGAAAAAGTCAGCAGCAAATGGATTTTATCCCATGCACTTTGCATTCTATCTCTGAGAATAAATGCCTGTAATTAGTGAGTCAGCAACCACTGAACCAATCTTAGTATCACAATGGTGGCCATACTCCAGCTCAGACACACAAAAGGACCGATTTGCTATGCTTGATAAATTGTCTCTGCAGATTAGTGAACATATGCTCTTGTTTGACTGTAAGATAACAGTTAATAGAATGGAAAACCTTTGACCCCAGTGCACAACCTGCACATACACACACTCACACACAGGTGGGACACGGAAATTGCTTCATTACCACAGAATGGGCTCCTTTGTAAACAATGCATATTTCTGGCAACTCAGCAGCTCATTGAAGAAAGAAAAACACCTCAGTTCTAAATGAGTTTTTTCTTCCCCTCAAACCACGGTACAAGGAGCACAGTCTTTACCCCGAACCAGAGCCGCCTGGCCAGGCAGAGGAGGCTGTGTTGACAGTCTGAGTTTACTCATGGAAAAAGCGCACAATGTGAGTTCTGTTCACCGACTGACTTTGGAAGCATGTCAGCAGAGAACAAAGCTGTCTCAGTCCAGCTGCCCTCCGTGGGTTTCTGGTCTGTCCTCAGGTTTTATAAAGTTGCTCCCCAAAGGGACACATCAGGGCCGTCTCTCACGTAAAGCTGTGGGGGTCTGGCCCTGTGCCCACCAGCAGTTACAGCTGAGAAAGTCAGAATTGTTCGCTGTGTTTATCAGTGTGTGTGAGTATATGAGTGAGGACCATGAAGCAGATTGGGGAGGAGGTCCAGGCCAAAAAGCACAGACCAGGTCACTGGGAAGAAACACTTTTGGGAACTTCACACCCTGGTAAGAAACTTGAAGTAGTCAAGTGTGAGCATGCAGCTCAGGACCTGCTGCCTGCAAGCCCTGTTCTCCTGCACTTTGGTTAAATATTTGCAGATGAAAAACATGATCTCAGTATCTGAGCTAACGCTCTTCCAGCTGTGAATGTGCATTTTTGGGTGATGTAATCAGAATGTCCACGTGCAAGGTGTGCACATTTGTGCAAAATGTATTCATTTATATATTTGTGTGAATATATCAAGTGTACAAAGCATGTGCATTCCACAAAGCACACCCTTTTCCTCACTGTCAGATGGCCAGTAAGATTAGACCAACAACAATGAAGGAGAAGGCCTGTCCAATAATGTCACTGAGACACAGATCAACATCACACATGGTCTATAGCTATATGTGGCACTATATCTGGAACTAAATGCATATGAAAAGGTTGAACATACTTTGCTCGAGGGTACCATGTATAAAGGAATGGAAGGGGAGTAAGGAAAAAGGAGATAAAAAGTGAACAGTTATCACGTGTACTGTTACTTAGAGACACAAGCACAAGAAAATACATTCAAGTATTGTCCTCATGCACAAATTGTTTACAATACAAATTCCCATTTCTCAGCAGCAGATATTGCATTTGTTACTCCACTATATTTGTCCGACAGCTTTAATTGCTAATTATTTCTCAGACTGTCGTCCTCTATCTGTCCAGTGAAAACCAAATGTACTGATTTTCATGTTTGTGATAAACTGAATGATAAAGTGTCCATTAATGGCTTGAATATTTTATTTTTAGACTAAATTAACCCTTTTCTTGGTTTAGTTGGAAAATGCACAAAGTTAACTTTTTAGAGACATGGTTATCACAGGACAACATGATCTTCCAGAATGTGTGTAATTAACTACCATTAGGTGGTTAAAAAGTACAAATCCTTAAACATGCTCAACATACACATTAATACAACATATACAATACATGTATATGGGTCATAAAGGATGGTCACAAAAAAAAACTTTGACATGAGCTATATTACTAAAAAATTACTATTTTTTCTACTTTTTCCTCAAATTTCATGCACAATTTGCTTATAATACTTACTTCTATGTGCAATCTGTGAGGGGTCAAATTACCTTTACTTGTAGAGTATTTTCAGTGTGTCATTAGAACTTTTTCAATGTGAGACAAAGCATTGAGATCCTTCACTTAAGTAAACGTCCCAGTCATCCTATAGCAAATGTAGAAAACAAGCCTATGGCAGACTTTAGCTGGGAACAGCTGCTGCGTAAACCGGAGAAGAGGTAGTGGAGTTTCCTTCCAATAGAGAAGACAAAGAATGGTTCCTGATAGGAGAAACTGGCCTGAGAAAGACAGGAGCTGACGGAGGCTGTAGTCTGTGTCTCTGACATATTAATGGACACGCTTGTGTCAGGGAGGCTCTAAGCCTATGTTTAGTATGAGGTCGGTAACTGGACAGGCAGGACGGGTCTAAGACTTCATAGTGTGTGTCTTGGCTTTTTGTGCTTGCCCAATGGTTGGTTTTGTTAGTGGCTGACCAAGAGTAGTAAATGGGTTGACAGCAATTCCAACATGCCTTTAGGGGAAGTTCTTTGTCTCCACTGCCACACAAGAGTTTCGTTTCCCCTTTGAAATACCTACCCACACACATACAAATACGCACACACTGACAAACGAGCAGCTTGCCATCTACTACAGGGGCCACCGCTTCCGCAGACGCCACACAAACACACAGGGCTGAGGCGTCTCACACCCTGCCAGCCTGTAGCGGTCTGGCTCAGCCAGTAATAGCGCTGCCACAAAGAGGCTGCAGCCAAGCAGAACTGAAAGTCCTTTCACAAGGGCAGGTGGGCAAGAAGGTTTGTGGCACTGAGGTCAGGTTGGGCTATGGCATCAGAGTGGGCACTACTTTCCTGACTGATGAACTTTTTGTGAACTTCCACATACCTGTAAGTGACATATTTAACCCAAAAACTCAATATCCATCCACAGACATGAGGGAATGAATGACAGATGACTGATTCAGCATAGCCTGGGATCAAACACATTACTATTAAAGGGTCAGTGTGTCATATTTTGTGGGGTCTAGTTGTGAAGTAGCAGACTGCACCCAACTAAACACCCCTCATCTGACCCTTGACCTACAGTAGCCACTAAATATGTGAACATGAAACGCTGAAAGGCCCTTGTAAAAGCCACAGTTTGGTTCAGCCATCCTATTCCTGCACTTTATAGTTAAGCGGATATTAAACATGATCCATACTCCGACATGCACATCGATCCATGATGCCAACCCCCATAAAAACAGAAAAACATGGTCCAATCTGAGTTAATGCAGAAACATAGCAGATGGAGATCAATACAAATAACTCATTCTACAGCAAAGGAAACACATTTCTTATTTTCAAGTTATCATACATTAATGAAAACATAAAGATGAAGATTATCTTCCATTTCAGTGTTTAGATTCCAATTGTATCACATAAACAGCCACAAAATAGAAAACAGCGCATTTGTTCTTTCCTGTCAGTGAGTAATAACTAGGGAATTCCTCCTAAACAGCAGTTATGGCCTTATCAAGAATGAAATATGTAAACTATCTCAGAGTGTAAAATTACTAAACACCACCCTGCCAGACCCTGGGGCCTGTGTGACATAAATACTTCAACAAAATCGTTGTCTAGAAATTTGTGATTTCCCATCTTCCTGTGTCTGCTACCCCCCGTCCCCACCCACCCACGCTTATCACTTCCTCTTTACTTCCTGACATCTGGGTAATATGTCTGGCCAACTGAGTTATTTTTGACAGAACACTTGCAAAACGCAGGATCCTACAGAAATATACAAGTGGAAGTAGTTGATGCTGAGAGTTAGAAGATCACAGTGAGTCACAGCAGAGGGAAGAACTGACAAGACCGCTAAGTGAGTCACGCTGAAAGTGAAAGAAAGCCACGCCAAACCACTACCATGTGTGAGTCGACAATTCTCAGGAAGAGAATCTATATCCTGATTGATGGCTGAAAAATAGGTTTCTGGAAGTGTTGGGAAACAAGATCTGGTTTCACATCCTTTCACATGTAAAAACAAATGTAATCTAGCTTTGTGGCATATTTATAGGATGCACTTGTTTTCATTCACAAGTACGGCAAGTGAGCTGTGGTTTTAATGACTAGGTGTGTTTAAAACACAGGGGGGTTGATGGACGTAGACACCATGGAGTCCAACAGGACTAAGTGAAAAAGATCATAACTACATAGTCCTGGTCTGGTCGCAGAGGAAGATGACAGACAAAGGAAAATCTCTGCCGAGACATCGAGACATACAAGATAATTATCACACACAGACACAAACACAGACGCAGACATGGAGGCTGAAACATACAGGTTCATCACACATGCACACAGACATGATGATCACATATAAACACATGCAATCATTCACATATGTTCATGATTCCATATGCACATACTAACACACATCCTAGTCTAATGAGGATTTATCTGAAGGGTGGGTGTGTGCTGTGGTGAGAACCCATAAGCTGCTGAAAAATGTTGTTTACAGTTTTCACTGGTGTGAGTTTAAACTGTCATCTGTTGGAGTCAGGGCTTTGAGATGAGGGAGTTAGGAAACACATCTTTCCACTGTAATACTAGACGTCAGTGAGTCAAAACAATATATTGTTTGATGAACGTATTACTGTAGGACTTACTGGGGAACTAGCTCAACGCACACATCCAAAACAGCTGTACTGTAAATGTTCCGTAATAACCTCTGTGTCATTTGCAGACTAAATAATAACATGGCACAGTGCCAGCAACCGTATTACCTATCTAAAACACTGTTATTCATCTGAAATGTCAACAAGTTGCAAGGAGACTGAGCTTTAAGTGTCAAAGGGAAAAAAACAGAAGCAGTCACATGCTGCGGACTTAGTCTGTTCACTTCAGCTCTAAAATCCTTTTCCACAGGTTTCACATAAGTTTGTCAGTATGTTGTGTAAGAACGTAGCCGAGATGTACCCAAAATATACAGAGGTCAGTGAGTTCATTCAATGGCACTCCTGTCCTATTTTGTAAACGTCACTCAGGAGGCAGCTACGACTTGGAGCCTGTGTATCTACTTGACACCTTGCAATCCAGATGAGGAAACTGAGCCCACTGTGACAGCAGTGTTTTCACTCAGAGGTGTCACTCAGGGAGGTTTCTAAGAGATGCATTCTTGGATTCTCTTACATCACCTGCACAGGGGAAGCAGTCAGTACTTGTCCTGCGATACATTACAACTACAGGGCCATGTAACGTCCATGAGGATCTTTAACAGTCGACGCTTTCATCAAGAGTCAAAAATCGGTGTTTTTTTCTTTTCAGTCAATCTCCGTCACACCTTCTCCCTTTTACTCCTAACATATCTTATTTTTGTCCAGTGGAGACACACTTGTTCTCACCTTCTCTTTCTTTTCCTTTTAACATTGCTCTGCAGTTTTCTCAAGGGAGCTGATGTGAATTGTGCAAAAGATTAATTGAGCAATTAAAACAGCAACCATTTATCTTGGTGTATTATATATTTTTCAGCTCTTTAAATTAAAAAGGCTCCAGATTCTTGAAATTAAAGGTCACCGAACACAGAAGCAAAAGTTTTTTCATTCGTCAGCAACAATGTGCTTCCCTTCGGATATAATGAGCTGGGACTTCAGGAATGCTGTGGCTGTGTTTCACTAGAGTGATTTGCACAAAAGAGGAAAGATGTGGAAAAGTTTGTATCATTTGTATATTCATAAATACCACTGGGAGATCTAATTCTGTGAGGAAGACTTTGGCAGAATAAAGCATTATGCCTGATATTTGAGCAGTATGACCTGACTAGAGCTACTGGTCGGCTGCTGTTTAGCCGTCAGTTCCAGCTGCAGGTCATTTGAAGGTTACCTGCGGCTTCCTGGCACTGGCTGCGGTTGATGTAGGCGAAGTGGTGGTGGCAGCTCTGAGACTCGCACACACATCCCTCAGCGGTCAGGTTACAGCCAGAGAACATGCAGGCCGGGTTGGATGGCCCCACATACTTCTCCCTGTGTCGTTCTCGGTGCTCATGTCTCCGGCCCTCTAGAAACCAGCACCGGACACACACCAACACACAAACCACAGTCATGAATGAGTCACAGACGACGGCCCCTACTCAGGAGTGAGTGGGAAACCACCACACAAAGACTGAGCTTGTGTCTCATCACTATGATATGCACGTAACATTGTTCACCTCAGTGTTGCATCTGTTTCAGATTAGCTCTTGTCAATGAGCAGCATTTTTGTGTCTAAAGGAGGGGGCTTACCTGACTTTCCAGCTTTCATGCAGGTTTCTTTATCTGGGTAGGTAAAAGAGCCCAAGCAGGAGTGCCGGGCATCGCACACGCACTGACCTCCTGCTCTGTCGCAGCCTGTTATCAGAGGACAGAGCTCGTCCTCCAGGCCTGCCTCTGGATGATCAGGAAGCACTGTGAAGGACAACACAGACCACAGAAGACATCACAAACTTTAACGTCATTGTAAGAGGGAGAAACTGTCATAAGACATCAAGAGTGGGACAAAATAATGATTGAGGATTGTGTCATTTTGCTTCCTAAACAACAAATAATGTTTTTTATTAAGACGTTTGGGTTAGGGAGATTCACCAGAGGCACATGTAAACACTGAAATGTGTGTTAAAGGCGTGTGGATTGCTTTTTTTTCCCATTAGTTGCAACAGACTTAATGATTTACTGTAGATGACGTATTGTAGTGTATTGAGTGTTGCAGAGTCGTCACTGTGGGCATCATATTGTATCATGAGATACTCTAAGGTTTCTTTCACCATTGAACGGGGTTGCAGGTGAAGGACAACAAAGCAAAAAGGGTCCCAGGCCACAATTGCTTTCTCAAGAGCAATAAAAGGTCGGCAAGCTTACAGGCTGAGTTGCAACACATTGCCCTGGCACAGCCCTCTCTGAATTGACCAGTTTATTTCTGGGTTGCATCAGCCATCCCTCCTCCATCCTCTTGTGCCACACTACTTCAGTCATTGAGCCCATTTGTTTGCTTTTGTTCCACAGCATGGGGCCCTCCCAGGGTTTCCATCCCTGCTGGCGGCTGGAACGCCTCCTCTGTATCGAAGCCACTTGCACAAACCCCATAACCCACTACTGTTTCTTTCCTGAGTAAGCTTTACCCCCTGAGATGGCACCTCAAGGCTTAGCCCCACTTGGATAAAACTTCACGATAGGATGAGGAGTGTGAGGGATCAGTAATTCCCGTTGGTGCCATGTGAGCTGAATAACCACCAAAACCCTGGGATTAAAGGGCCCCCACCTACACATTAGCCACAGTGTTCCTTTCACATGCATGCATGAATGAATAAACACACATATACCTCCAAATTTCCCTTCTTTATAGTTGTCCAAAAACAGTATGAGTGGCAGCAGAGTAAACAGGATGAGACAAACTGTAGCACAGGGGGACCCCCTTCCCAAGCATTTGGCCCCTGGGCCTCAATTAACAGCATGGAAGTGTGATTGGAGCTTATCATAATACTCTGGATTTAGTCTACAAACATTTTTGCGGTAGAACAATGCATTGGAGGAAAATGTGCAAAGGGTTAAGCATCCAAGATACACATCAGAATATTTACCTGAAATAAGTCTCATAAAAGAAGAATGTTTTTCATTCTTAGGGGTTGCAAACCACATGATGGCTCAAAATTACTGGAAAAATATGTACTCCTTTGCTATAAATCAAAATAAAACACATATGCCGATTCATTTTAACTTAACAGATATTCCATTCCACCATTACTTTTTCCTATAATAAATTCTGATGCTAAATGAATGGATCTGACTGCACTTTGTTGCTCTGAAAACTATATTTTTCTCATGTGAGGGCTTTTTGTGTGATTGGCCTCTGAGTGATGCAGGATGCTCACCAGCCCTACAGTAAAAAGGAGCCTATGGCAGAAAAGGTAAGGGTAATACTACCTTTAACCTGAGCCAGCCTTTGCTGTTAATAGCTCTTCCAGACAGCCAGTGAGACAGGCAAAGCACAAGCAGCCTTTTCAATAAACCTCACCGAAAGTTTCCCTCTGATTTCCTTTCACCTTAAAATGATCCTCACCTCCACATTTTTTCCATCCCAAGGCTTTCCTGTGCCTGGGAGGGTATTTTCATTTAGGATGGTGGTGGTGCCTGTCTGTGTGGGGCGCTAAATATGGAGTCTAAAAAAGGAATTACAAGTCAAAACAGTTGGCAGGACAATGAAGATGTTCCAAGTAACTTTTTAGCTGACCCCAGTTGGCCCTGTTTGCTTTACGGTGCCTCTTTAGCTTGACCCTCGTCTGGTCAAGTCTAGTCTGACCTGGTTATCTATTATCTGGGTCTGGCATGAGTCTTGCCAGGGTCTATGGCTTCATCCCAGGGGATTCCTCTCTTAGCCACTGAGACTGCTTGTCTTGGCATCCAGTGCCGGGATGGGAAAGCTGACCTCTGGAGGCCCTCTGGCTGATAGCGAGCTAAAAAGGAAGTCTTTGAAACATTAGATAATACCAGAGGAAGGGAGAAGTAGCAGGCATGTGAAGGAGTGCAGTGGACATAGCGTCCCTGTAAAACAGACATGCTGTTACGTGGTATTTTAAGTGCCTCTGGAGCTTGGGGAAACTTAGCGTGGGTGGACAGACACAAGAATACAATGAGAACATGAAAACAAACCATTTAGCAGCAAAGACTGAGTGCTTTCACCTGACTCACAAATTGACCGCTGAAGCAGATATGACATGGTGAAATACTTAGAGCTGACCTTCTCTCAGAGCAGGTGTCCAAATGCTTATGAAACACATGGGGAAGACTCAGCCCAAACAAAACAGTTGATTTTTGTCAGCCTACATATTTAGATCAAAACTCTTCTGTTATACTGTTATTACTGATTTAAATTTCCAGACTTTTCTTGGCGTTCATACAAGTTTTGATTATTGTGCTTTCAAACATAGTTACTGGCAACAGCGCAGGGAATTAAACACTTCACACATAATCCATCAAATTCCGGCAAATCCCTAACTTTAACTACTTACATAACATTTGAAGGTTTAAACAACACATTCTCCAACTTTCCCATAGCAAGAGCCCAAACGTCTGCATAACTAATGTTCCAAAAGGTTTCTCAGTCCTGTCAAACTAAGCGCTGAACAAAAGCAGATTTAAAAACTGCATAATTCCCAGAGTAATAGGAATAGTATGCAACAGGTCACCTGTGGGATATAGTAAGTCTGTTGCATTGCCACAGCAAAGGTCTTGGCCACCCAGAAAACCGAAACTGTGACAAGAAATACAGGGGATCAGAAAGCGGAAACATTTAGACCCTACTCCTGATTGCTAGTCTAATCACTTTAAGACCCTTGCAGCTTGAGGAGGGAAATCTGGGATCAGCCTCCAGCAGCCTACCTACCATGGCCCCTGAAACACACTGGGAGGTGTTGACTTACCCCCACATAGACCCTCTGGGATATTGAGGCTATGTGTGTCTGATTTAGGGGTCAGCAGCACGCTCAGTGGCCCCTGGAGCCAGGACCAGAGGCACGGCTCAATCAGAGGAGCCATTAGATCTTTCACTGTTTCCAAAGCTGTTAATTTGCAGAGGAGATGCCCTCCAGGCGCCAGCCTAACCTGTACACGAGGCACAATCAGCAGCAGCACAGTCTCCTGGGACAGCCGGGGGCTGGAGACCTCTGGAAAGCCTTGCAGAGTCCCGACTTGGACCACCCCACAGAGGGATGATAGGAGGGCAGAGTTGGGGGACCCAGACACCCACTGAGAGCTGCTTACTCTCTCCTACAGTCCTGTCAGTCCTCTTCAATCATCCAAACACAGAGCAGGTGAAGGGGCTGTGGGGTCCCACTAGTTATTTGTTCCTCAGGGGAAGGCAATTGCTACTTACTTCATGGTGTGAGGAACTTGACACCCTGCACATTTGTTTGAAGTTTAAAAAGTTAGTCAAATTGTGCGTAAAATGAGCACGTCCACAGTCAAACAGCCCAGCTCTGCTTGGCAGGAATGGAACAGTATGGCACTGTCAATTCACAGGATTGTGACTGTATCTACTGGAAGCTTTTGCAATCATGCAGACAAACCAATACAGTTCTGACCTACACCAAAGCCCATTGTGTAAACTGTGTAAGCAGGAAGGAGGTAACTTATTAAATGACACATTATTTCAGGGATAAAAACGCATTATTTGTCACCAACTGCTCAATCCTCAATTATGTCCTCACACAGATTCAAATGGCCAGTTTTGTTTTATCTAAATTTTCTGCCTTTTTATAAATGTCATTAACATCAAAAAGCCAACACAGAATAGAGCTGGTGTGTAATCCGGTGCCAAACCACTGCTGCCAAACTTATTGTCATGCTTCAGAGCTGAGAGTGAATGAAGCTTTGAGGAGAAGAAAGAGCAGCTGAACATGACTCCTCTCCTGGCAGTCAAGAGCCCCTCAGACCTGGGGAGCAGCTCCAAACAGCCAGAGACAAGGTAAACACTGACACAGCCACTGCAGTCAGGACTTAACTGACATATGAATGGAGAAGCCACTTAAAGAACTGGATGGTTGTCTTCCACTGAAGTAGACACTGACTTTTCTTTTATTGGACTTTTCACTAAAAGATTAACGGTTTTCAGTCTCCTTTTCAGGTCCAGATGATCACAGTTTAACAGTAAAAAAGCATATTATTCATTCATTCCACATGTTCAGAGCAGTACCCACCTTTACATACTCCTATTTCAGGAGTGGTGGCTGCTCCTGTTTGGTTGACAGAGGCGCAGGTCAGCCCCAGGGCACAGTAGCCGTGCGTCCAGTCCTGCCCGCCGCAGGGCTCCCACTCCAGCCGCGTACACTGGTCACAGCATCCGCACGGATCCCTGGCCACGGTCCGGCCACCCTCACAGCCGTGCGCAGCTTTGACCGGACATGTCCGCAGATTACACGGTGTGCACTCATGAGCCGAAAGAGCCCGCACCAGAAAAAGGACGTGCAATAACACAACGGAGCATTTGCTGAACATGTTTCTAAAGACTTCTGTAAGTTTTCCAGACAAACAGCCCACTTGCGTCAAATGTGGAGCCGCATGAACTCACCACGGTGTACAACACTACAGGACGTATCTCCAAAGTTTTATAGCCTCCTTTAAAAAGTTTGGGGATGAGTGTTCCCTCAGGCGTGCTGTCTATCTCACAGCTGGCACAGGTCACTTCAAAGCGCAAATACCACGAGACTGAAGTGTGCGGATGCGTAAAAGTGGCAACAATATCCAAAGGCAAAAGCAGGTAGACGCGCGTCCTGAGCGTCTGATCTGATCAGAAACACGTTGAAATCCCAGACAGACGCCGTGGACGTCCAAGGAGGACTGCTGACTCCTGACAGCAACACACGAGAACGCAATCTGAGACCTAAATTGACATACAGGCATATAGAAATTGGCCGTGCACCCCTCCCCCTGACTGACACACGCACCGACCAGTCACAAGGAGCGAAAGGAGGGAGGATTTCAACTGATTTATCCTCACTCCATGAGTCGACTCTGAGTTGCGCAATGATGCAACTTTTAATGTCTTGAATGCAAGTTCTTCTGTGTTTTATACTTAAGACGAAAAAATATGTCCATTATCATTATTTTTCTAAATAGAGTGTATTCTGCTTAAATGTGATTAAGCAAAAAAAAACATGCTGCATATTTGGCTCAATTTAACGCACATTACAAGTCACTTTTACATTAGCATTATAAATGTAAACCAGGGGTGAGCAAAAATGTCCCAAAAGGCTTTAATCTGACCCATGAAAACATCTGCAAAGTGTGAAAATTACACAGAAGACACTGACTTTAAAGGCGTAAGTTGTATTGATGATGCCTGTTCCTACATGTTTTGTGCCTTTGTGAATCCACTGTTATCTGTCAATTATATTGTACATGTGTAAATGATAATCTGAGGCATCATTTTGTTAAAATTGTGCTTAATTTTCATTATTTCAGGTTGTTCATGGATGTTCAGGTTTTTTTTGTTTTGTTTTTTTTCATTTTTTTAATGAAAGGATGGTTTGTAAATGTAAACATTTTAATAATGTAATTTTACATTTTTTTCACACTAAAACAAAGAGGGGAAAAAATGGAGTCATTACACTGGGGAACAATTTTGAAAAAAAAAAATCAAGAACATATCTGATAAATACAGTATTTTTCATATTTTTAAAGGATCCTATAGTTCAAAAACTGGATGTGATTGAGAAAAATTAAGATCAGTTTTGGATTACTCACCCAAAAATGAGTTAAAAACAGCTGTCAGACCAAACTCAACAAAAATTGTGTTCCCCAGTGTTATTTATAAGGCATTATACTAATATTTTACTGGTCTGATCCACTTCAGATTACATTTGGCTGTATGTGGCCTCTGAGCTAAAATGAGTTTGACATCCATGATCTAAACCATTCAATGACTTGATTAAAAATACTTTACTGAAAGTGCTTAAAAAAATTGCACATATCGCGACCAAACTTTTTTTTTTTTCACAAAAATCATCTCCACGAGACTCTTGTCACCAATTGTTCTCTATTTCTCTCACAAAGCATAATCATAAAGTCTGTCAAAGCCTCATAATCAAAGAAATCGTGCTTTATGAGGTTGTATATTATTCTACAGTTTACCTTTTGCCTGTAAACGTGTGGATGACTGTTTATTTGTATCTGTAGGTGTCTGATTGTGTATGCAGGTGGCTTTGGCAAGGTAAAAGGTCATCTGATGTTTGTGGAAGCAGTGTTTTTGTGTCTCCATGTGCAGATGGATGGTGTGTGTGGGTGGGTGGGCAACCGGCACAGCTGGAGGCTGATTGTGAAAGTGCCACAGATACTGAAAGCTGGAAACTGAAGAAAAAACACATTTCATTTTGTCATTTTTTCTGTGGTGAATGTGAGTAAAAGCAGACAGTTTTCTCCAAGATGATAGATAGATCACAGTGTTCTGTACCAGTCAAGCGTGACAATGATAAAATTGCTGTCTGCTTTATATTATATGATGCTGGCTGCCAAAGTCAGGGCAACTAAGAAGAATTATCAGAAAATAATTAAGATATCACATCGAAAACATGTGAGGAGGGTTGAATATTGTGAAACTTGTTTCACAGTCATAGGAAACATTTTCCTTTGAAACATCAATCAGATGTCATCCTGGATGGATCCACAATGTCAACACACAACAGCACCTCCTTCATTTGCAACATCTGCCTGGAGCCACTCGCTCCAACACAAACACAGCATCCAGGAAACCGGCCCCGCAGCACGCATAATCAGCCCTCACAACACAACTCAGCTCTTGTCCTCCGGCT
>JAPTYQ010000016.1:16544804-16573663 GCA_029814465.1 Ostorhinchus cyanosoma | reverse complement strand
ATGTTTGGACACACCTTGTTAGTTAAATGGCATGAGCTGGACCTCAGATGGCCAACAAGTGCTCAGCATCACTGGAAACTCCTTCAAGACTTGTGGAAAACATTTCAGGTGACTACCTCATGAAGCTCATCCACAGAATCCCAAGAATGTGCAAAGCAGTAATAAAAGCAAAATGTGGTTATTTTGAAGAATTTGATGTTTTGAGTTATGTCACACTTTTTTAACTCCATAATCCCATGCCTACAGTGAGAATCTATCATGTAAATAGTCAAGAAAATAAAGAAAACGCTTTGAATGAGAAAGCATCCAAACTTTTGGCCTGTACTGTACATGTAAGAAAACTCGGTCACAACCTGTCTGTTATTTCAATTGGTTTTTAATCATTGACGGAGTTGTCCCCCCGAGGATGAAATTCATTCAGCAGAAGTAGGGATGTAAAAACCGGGGGGGGGGGGGTGATCCCAACCATCCTCCCCAACAGATCACACCCTGGATGTACCTTCTGGTAAATACTGGTGGATTTTTTTCCCCCCTCAATTTTACTCTTGCAGAAATAACTTGATAACTTGTTCTTTATTTAACTGAATAAACCCTTACTGTAAAGACTAGTGAACAGATGAATCACAAACCGCTATAATTATAATTTGAAGCTTTCTTCATGACTAATTTCCATTCCTTCAGGACTCCATGTAAGATCAACCCCGCAGTGAACACAGTTTTATCAGCACGAAAGCCCTGCCGAGAGGAAACTCCCCTGAAGAGAATACAGGAGCTCCATCAGCACCAGAATGAGTCTGAACCTGGAAAACCACAGGAGGAGAGCATGTACTGTAAAGAGCTGCTTCTAAGTGGAGCTGCTGAATTTTGCTTTGAGGAGCTGCGTGCTGAGCGCTATCGTCAAAAGATGGCGCAAAAAACTGTGGTCAGAGGTCAGACCGACCAAGCCAGTGCCACTAATGTGAATTAACACATGTCAACATAACACTTGTGTTTTCAAAGTGGATTTTTAACTTCATTTTGACAAGATTTTACTTATGTATTATCAAGTTCTTACTGTATTTTTGTTGTACTGCTGTAAGTATTGTCAATAGATTTTTTTTTGTTGTTTTTTTTATAAAAAAGAAAGTTTGATTGGAAAATAACACGTAACATGGGTTGGATTTAGTAAAAATACAAGGTACCTGCACAGTAATTTCTTAAAGCATTCTGAAAACTACGGCACAATGACACTAAAGAGAAATAAACATCTGTGTCACTGATAAAAAAAATGCAAAAAAATAAAAAATACAGGCATCACTGCAGTATTTACAGGGGTAGTCAACCATATTCAATTTACTCATTTTTTGTGCATTTTACATTTTGTACATTTTGTGTGTGTTTTTCCACTACTACTACCACTGCTACAAAGCTAAACGAAATTCTCTCATTCCCTGTCGAGTAATTAATTTTTCCTGACTACATTGTTCCTTAGGACAGCGCTTTTTATGTATGTTCCGTCTTAACTTTATTTGTGCTCTCTAGTATTTCTGTAGCAGATGTTTCAGTTCCACCAGATGTAGAGGGAAGGCTGCAGTGAGGTGAATCAGCTGGGTTTATCTGTCAGCCACTGTAAAATACACCATGTACACCCATGTCCCACTGATGTTCAATAAATGTGTTAAAAATGTCTGGCTGATGTCTAGCGGGATTGTTTTTTTTTTTCCTGTTTAGAGAGGGGATTGTGGTAATGCACTGTCAGCAGGGGGTGTGCAAGTGGAGGCATGGATTGTATGTGGATTACTAATGGGATACAAGCAGTTTAATGCTGACTATTATCTATTTGCAGCTGTTAAAAATACTAAAAGAAGAGCAAATCATCTATATTATAGCTATCGTTACTAAGTGTCATGATTATTGACACTTATCCTATTGAGGAATTTAAAATCAAGAGAATGAGGTATACACACAAAAGGCTTGTATTGAGTAAATCTTGAATTCAGTGTTAATCATTGTCCAGGAGACATTACCCAGAGGCCCTCGGACTAAAGTGGTGGGAGTAAACCCAATCTACTGTGATGATGGGATCCACTTCACACACGCGCAGCCAGCAGGGCAGACTTTGATGAATGGCTTGAAGATAGGTGGTTGGTTCATTAGCAAGTGAAATCCACCATTTGCAGTTGTGGGCAGCGAGGGCCTCAGTTATCCCCAAGAGGCTGCTGTACTGATGTACTGTGGCACGGAGATTGGCTGCTCGAACATATAGTAGACATGGACGGAGCATCAGAAGAAAAGACTTTAATCTCATAACAGAAATATGACACTGTAGATCCCCCCCCCTCCCAAAAAAAAAAAACGTATTTTATATTTTGGTCCAACGCTGACTGGGAGCATCTGAAAGTCAGTGATAAATGATAGGCAACATGATGCACTCCCATTATAATAACACAGCATAACCACATCATAATGTATCCTCTATGGCTCGCTGTTTGGCAGGACTTATTAAAAGCTCATCCCATGAAAGCAAGCAGCCAGTGATAGCGCCTCGGACAGAAAATCCATAGCCCACTCTAACTGCAGTGGTACTAGTGAGCTACCTTTCTTTAATGCGCTTTAGACAGGCCCTCAGAGAAGAGCTTTTGTCCTGCGCTGTTACTTTGACAGACAAGAACACTCAGACACTGTATGGTCCATGTTTTACAGTCAGTGCTCTTAACCTATTTGTGTTTACATGCACCAGTTAACAGCAGCTTCTTCTTCCAAGCCTCTACTTTACCTTGAAGAAACCATTCTGGCCAAATATCCAGGAGAAATGCACTGGGATAGGAAAGGAAAGGAAATGAAAGTCTACAATAATGATATTTTTAAATAATTTTACATGTTATGTCACTCTGCTGAGCAAACATGAATTGTAATACCCTTTGCTTTACTGTTATAGTGTCACGCTTAACAGAATTAAAAATGAATTTACACGCCATCTATAAGACTAGAAATTACATTTGCTTTAGTCCTAAAAACTGAGCTCCAGTCACCCACGGTGTAATCCTTACAGACTCATCCTAAATAATAGAATGAATTGAAATGCAAACAATTAAGGCAGATTCACCGGTGCACCCTGTGGGCTTTTATTTTAATGACAACACAGTTTAAGACTACTATTGTCATTGTAAACTTCTTTTTTTAACATTACAAGTGAGTTCTCTGCCACTTATAGAAATGCTGAGAGAGTGTTTTCAGCAGATGCTTTAGCTGTGACATCAAGTTTAACAGTGAATCTGCCAAATGCACATAAAACAACAATTTAAGCCACTGATCTTATAGAAATCTTAGTTAAAGTCAAAAGGAGTTCACAGTAGAGTCTTGTAGCCCACACTATGAAATATGCATTGCTTTTTCTGTGTTGTGAAAGCTATTCCTAGTAAGATTGCATCGTTAACTAACCTTTCGACCCTGTTTTAGCTCTCCAGCTCTCTTTCACACTGGTTGAACACAGATAGTAGGCGCAAGTGTGAGTACATAAATGGTTTGGCTCAGATACCCTGAGCAAACAGGACTATTTTTAATGATAACCCCCATTTTTTTTGCATGTGAATCCACCTATTATAAAACATTTTATTGGTACTTGCAGCTTTGAACTCAAAAGAAATCAGAAGTCATGCAAGACAATAAAATATAGCCGGCCCTGATAAATATGTGTGACAATAATGCTGACAAGTAAGAGCAAAAGATAGGGAGGGGTCTTGGCTGCCATACCCCCACCAGGAAAATCAGTCATTGTTATGCAGATTGGTTTAGTCGAGCCTTTTTCACTTCCTGTCAGGAGGAACATCATTATTTAAGCATGTTACAGTGCCTCTGCAAGCATTTCTCATATCAAAACGGCATGTATTACATGTATGCCCCAAATCTGGTTGACTCCGTGAGCAATTTCTGCATGACTTGACCCTAATACATTTTCCTGCTTTGTGTCTGGTTTAAGCCGCTGTATAAATTATTCAGGAAATGATTGTGGTGAAAAGAGAGGGCAACGTTTCATTCAAGTAATGAGGATGCTGGTTATAAGATGGTTGTAACTTCAGTTGCTTGTGTCTCTATCCTGAAAGATTTTTGGGTCATAGAGAGTGGGCTCCAAAGAAACAGCAAGGATGAGGTTTGTACCCTTTGCAGAAATAGCCCCACAATGCCCTCCCCCTCCCTTACACTCACAGCTACAACAAACCCATGCCACCATCTGCCATCCCTGACCCTGTCATTCATTCCATGGTTAATGCATATTAGTGAGTGGCAGCACACAGCACTCTGTAATGCTACTCATGTTCTCATTCCAGCCACATTACATGTCAAGCAGACATTGGGAGAGGTAGAGGGCGGGCACATAGGTGAAAGGTATCCCAGGTGATGAGGTGCAGAGGAGCCCTCCTCTCCTTACAGTCACTGGAAACCAACTTAAAAACACACACACATACACACACACACACACACACACACACACATACACACACACATGCACACACTCTTAGGCACAGTTACATGCTGCTATCAATTCTGGGCTTTTGCAAAGACAGTCCAATGAGGGAGTGGGAGGAGGCAGAGAAGGAGGGAAGTGATAAAGAGAGAGAGGAGGAGGAAGAGAGAAAGAGAGAGAGAGAAAGAGAGAGAGAGAGGTGGGAGGGAGGGATGTGTGTGAGGTAGAGAGAAGAGAGAGAGAGAGAGAGAAGAAGAAGAAGAAGAAGAAAAGGGAGCAGGGGGGATTGAAGGCGCTGGATGTATCCGTGATATTCTCTCCTCCTGGATGCTGCCTTTTCTCTTCATGGCTTTGTCCCTCCTTTCCACGGTCACCCTGTGTCCCCGGGAAAAGGCACCGGTACACGGACCAGCACTCAGCCACGGATCCGGGGATGAATCAGCCCCAACAAAGAGGCTTTGAGATGGATGTGTGTGCTTGTGCTTGTGCCTGGAGGGAGGAACGCATCAGGCTTTCCCAGGCAAGCGGCAGCCTGCAGTGTGCGCTTGCTTGAGAGCCAGCCCTCATCGTCGTGGTGTGTATGAGAGAGGGAGCGTGTATGTCCGTGTGTGAGTGTGTGAGCGAATGTGAGTGAGCGGTGGATAATACTGTATGTGAGTGTGTATGTGCGCACTCACTTCCAATCCTTCCTGGAGGAGAGAGGCTCCCCTCTTCACTGGACGGCAAGGTAAGGAGGATGACAGATTTTTTTTTTCCTCATTACTCTCTTTTATGATCTATTCCTCCAGAGCCCGGTTTCCTCTCTCCACAGCAGGGAGAGTGGGGTAAAGGGGGGGTGAGGGGCTGGGGATGGTGGGAGGAAAAGAGGCTTAACGTCATTGATAAAGAGCAGCCTAGTGTGTGCTGTCGGTAGGCATTAGGAAGAGAAGAAGGTGGAGAGGCTGAGGAGAATGCAGTGCATCCAGGTGTTGATGTGGGGGAGAAAAAGGAAGAGGGTTTGTGGATGCATTCACTGATGGACTGCATCTGAATAGAAGAGCATTCACCTTCTGCTCACCCCTCCTTCTCAAATCCCCACATCCTCTTTTTCTCTCTGCCTCCCGCTTCTGTCCTCAACCTCTATGTCAAGGAAAAGGATACAGCAATGCCTTAAATATTAAGCTCCTGTTTCTCAAGATGGATCACATTTGACAAACACTAAGTGTGCCACTGCTAAAGGCACTGTGGACAGAGGCTTCCTGTTTTTATCACTGTGTGTTACAGTGTGTGTAGGCTGAGTTTGTCAGGTGATCATTCGGGTCCTACCAGTGCATGAGGATTCAGTCTACTGTATATCAGTAGATGATGCTGTGGGAAAACAGGCACCGGAGTGGAGACTGACATTTGACTTATTTACTTCATTTGTGAATATAATTGTTTGGAAACCTGTTGTACAAGAGCTTGCATAAACGTAGGAGGCAGTGTTTGAACTGTGCTCTGTTTGATTCTGAGTTTGAAGATTAAGAGAAAAGAAATCTGCTCATTTTTATATATATATATTCAAAAAAGGAAGTCTATAAAGTTGCTCCATCAGTTTCTCTGTTAGAGGCTAAATCTCCACTGGAAATCAATCCACAGCTAAGGTGTTTAAAAGAACTGTATAGATTTTAGTTTTTCTCCAATGCTTTCACATCACCTTTGCAATTATTTGTATCGACGGCTTCACAACATTTGTGCACTTGCTACCAAAAACCAACTGTTTTCAGTCAGATAAGGACTTCACTTGGCGTTATCTAGCCATGTCTCATACAAACCATCCATTAGGGATCTGTGATGATCCAAAAACATGTGTTTATTTAGATGTGAGATTTAGATTGATAGGGGGATTCTTCCAATTTGTGCCTGTAATTGTGTATTTTATAAGTCTGATGAGGACTTGTCTGAAGCCTTGCAAGTTTTCAACTGCCATGTGTTTGTGTCTCAGGTTACTCATTGATATTCAAGGAGAAGGAGGAGGGACAGGGGAGTGGAGGTGACAGAAAAGGTCTCTTTGGTGAATGCACACACAGCTGGACATCTGCTGTCTTTTGAAGGCCGTCTCATGTCACCCCTTTTCCTTCTACGCACGTACAGACTCGCATTCCAACTTAAACTGGCAGCGGGTTCTCGTATTTGTACTGGGACAGTGACAGGAAGTGATAGTAAGCTCCCACACACAGCAGACATAGCAGGCAGGTGGAGGTGGTTCATCATTGTCATATGCCCTGTTGTTTTCCTGATTGTTTTTCAGGAATGTTCATGTCATGTCCATGTCAGTTGAAGGAGGGGACAGCGTGCATTACCAGCTTAGCTTAGCCACTGACCGTGAGACGTCAAGCACTAAGGATTAAAACAGGCTCTGAGTCCAAATTAGGACAGCATGCCATGAGTCCCCTCACTGGGTTGAAACAGCACCCATGCTGGGTGACGGAGGAGGGCAGAAGAGTCGGCACAGATTGATACCATGAAGGAATCTGAGGTTAAAAATGGTAGGTGCTTTGTGCCTGCGAGAGACATGCTGAGGCTTGGGCTTAAAAAATATAAATCAAAGCCTTCATGAGCTCATGCACGTACAGTAAAGCTTGCACTGGGGCTTGGCGCATCAATAAATTAGACCCAAGAGAGAAGATTTGGGCACATACCATTGGTCCAGGCTGATCACACGTCTCTATCAGCACAGCGTCAGATTGTTCAAAGCACTTGTGAGAGCCAAGAGGATCTTTAATTAAACTGAGTGTTGGTCAGTGCTGCATTCTCTTTACTCTCCTGACTCTGTGTCTTTAATATACATATATTTACACTGCATGGACAATAGTCTCTGAGTTAGTACTGTGTTTTCCAGTGATGTGTCAACATCAGCAGAACATCCTGTAAAACCCCCAGGACACCAGACGTGTTGCTTTTACAATGCCATTATGTTAAGGTGTTTGGAGTAGATAGACACTATAGCTTTTACTGCGCATTAATGTCCACCTTCCACGCCGTGGGGGCTGAGCAAACTAGTTTTCTTGTGCATTTTGTTGTCCTGGAGAATCAGTGCCAATATATCAGGTGACAGAATGATGTATGGTCTGTGTGATGCAAGTGTCCTGTCTTCAAATCCTTTTTACTGTGGTTTGTTTTGCTAGAAACAAAGCTACACAAGATGATGGAGAAAGGTGGTTACATCTTCTGAAGGGAACATTGTAGATGCTAAATTTAGCAAAAAAAACACGTTAAACATTAATTGTGAGGACACTGACGGCTCCCATTCAGCCTGTTTTTATTCTTTTCCTTTTCATCTAGTCTTTCTTCCCTCCTTCTTTCTCTTTCATCTTCTCCATTTCTTTTTCTGTCACTATATCTGAATGTCTCGACTCTTCTATCCACCCCCCCGCTCCTTCTCCTCCTGTCTTGACCTCTCTTTTCTTGTTTCCTCCTATCAATATTAGCTCAGGACTGATGTGCACTGCTGCACGGATGTCTGCCCTTGAAGAACTGACAGCCCACATTGTTGGGCATGGACATCATATTTTACCATACAGTACACTTCCAGTCCTCCGGCCCTTTTTCGTACTCAGCCAGAGCATGAGAGAATAACAGATAAGCTTTGATTGTTTACTTTCTCAGAATGGCACTGCTGTGTGTCTTAGGACTGTTTCTGACATACACTACTTCTCGGAGAAGCCTGAGTGAAAACTTGTACATGATGCATCACAGCGAGTGATGTGACATTTAAAATAGCCCAAGAGATGTCACTGTCAGTGAACTCTCAGTGAATATGGGTCATCCTGGCTTAATCTGCAGTTTTATAGACTGAACTGTAATTGAAGGATATTGATATAAATGGCTATTTAAATGTAGTACTAGCCTCTGACAATGTGAATGTGCACATCTGATCTTTAACTTCTTTTTGTACTGGCTTTTCGCGACGTTTTACACTCAACTACTTCATACGTTCACTTTGCTTGCCCCTGGGTTTGCTATACACAGTACTGTGAATGGACGCTTTTAAACAACACACAAGACACTTTTACCCAGAGATCCTGGAAAAAAGGCAGGAGACTGATCCCACCTTTTTTCCACCATTGACCAATTTCCACAACCAAGCCAAAGGAGTAACAGAGGTGAGACAGGCTGGACTTTTACACAGCAGACCTGCATTCCAGAATCAAAGGGGCATTGATGCAGCGCAGCTTACTGTGCGATGTACCACTTCCGCATCGGAAATACCCCGAGCATAGTGGTGTTGCTAACCTCTCCAGAATCGGCCCGTCTTTCACCGTTCCACAAATGTTAGCATGGACAGACATATGTAAGGAAATGTATTTGGTTATGAGATTGACACTGAAAGCAAGGAAGAGGCAGGACGAGATAAGCCTTTGTTTCTTTCTGTCTCTTCTCAAACTGCATTTATGAGTTGATTCATATGTACATTTATGTTAAATTTATTGTATTTCATTACTTTTTCTGTGATTAATGACCATTGATGGGTGCATATGTAATTGACTTCTTCATTTTATTGGGGGTTTTTTTTTTTGGTTCTTTGTTTATTTCAAAGTTTGAGACAAATAAACAAATAAAATAAAAATAATAAATAGAGCCCTCCACCTGAAGTGACAACAGCTTACAAATCTCAGTATCTACCCAGTTTGACATATTTCTGGTTGCGTTGATATGTTTGTTTACTGTACACAGCCCACGCTCATTTTTAAATCCCTCCGACGCGGGGGTCGCTATCATCAAAACGTCACACCGTGGTTGTGGAACGAGAGGTGTTCCTTTTACACAGTGTTCTGGAATCATGATTCCACCTTTATCACGGCCCTGTTACTACCTCCGGAGGCATTACAACGCCACAATAAAGGTGAAACTAAGTGATCCCACCATTTCGTTTACACAGACAGGAATAAAAGCGCAATATTCCCTTAAGAGAAGTGCTGTGTAAAAGGGGCTACAGATTCATCACGAACTAAGAAAATTGAAACTGTAGAATTCAGAAAGTTGAGCGGAGCTTTTATCAAGACAAAATTGATCAATAACTTAGTAAGTTGAAATTCTTTAGAAAAAAAAACTACACTAGATCATCTTCACTGCCATGTTTCTTTAATTGTATTTTGAATATTTAAAGAAAATTAGAGGATCCATGCAACTCTCCAGTGTTCCTGTATTTCCAGCGCTTTGTTGTGCATGATGTATTAGACCACTAACATGAAATATGCTTGGAAGCAGTGTGTTATTCTATGTCATTGAATGCAGCTCATTACATCACTTGTCATCTCCTATTGACAATCCCTTCATGTCTACAGAGGTGACTTCAAAGAGAAAGCGGACATCAACTTAAATCATAAACATGGCTTTTCTACTGTCCAGTCACGTCCAGCAATTGTGTACCTTTTCCATGCCTTCAGATGGCGCGCGTGTGTGTATGGGTATGTGTGTGCTTTACAAAGGAAGACCAAGACCCCCCTTCCTCCCCTCGAGAGGCAGTCTCATTACACTCAAAGGGCAAAACGGTCATCATAATGAAGCTGATAGAAGAGCAGTCTCCAAACCCTCACTACTGCACTGCAGAGTCCAAAAACAGCAGTTAAGACCTTGATGCTATCTATGCCAGTGTGAAATAGATGTATCCCCCCCTCTGTAAATCAGTATAGCTGGATTATGTTTATAGATGCACTGACAAACACAGAGGATTACCTCATCTCAATTGTCTCCAACCCTCACCTCACTATTTGACATGAATCCTGTACAAAATAAACACGTGTCTGGTGCTAAAGAGGGGGAGAAATGATGTGTCCTAAAATTAGATCAGCGGAGGGCTGAACACCATACTAATCCAGCAAGCACAGTCACCTGCGCACTCACTATATTTCTGCATGCATGCCAACAAAAAAGATAGAGCAGAAATCAGGGCAAATAGAAAAAAAAAAAAAATCATTCAACACAGCTCGGAGCACTAGCATCGAGCAAATCCAATATCTCTCTTATCTCTCGATCCCCTCCCACTCATCCACAAGTCCTGCTTGGGGTGATTTGAACATGAGAGGAAGGCGAACAGGCCCTCTCGGCTTCTGTCATGTTGTCTGTGGGAAACATATGGATTGCCTGGTTGCGTTTCTGCATGGCATGAGAGGCTCGGCTGCTCTGCCAGGTGAAGAAGCTCCATCCAGTTGGGGGTAAGGCTTTGATTGGATCTCCACTGGTTTGAGGCTAGAGTGGGGGTGTAATGCTGCAACTAAATATCAACTATCTGCAGAAGATGTATTTGCAGCTCGATCAGAATTTGCAAAGAACTTCAAACCATTTCTGCATGAGAGATTTAATTACATTTGAATGTCATTGATTCAAGTTTTCCTTCTGTGTGTGTTTGTGAAGATGGAAATACCCCATGTAGCATAATTTCAGAGTGACCTCATCCTCTTTGGCTGTTGATGTCCCTGACAGCTGCTGGCTGAGTTTTTGCCTCAGCACTTTGATAGATTCAAGACAAGCCACTGAGGCATAGGGTCAAATCCCTGCAGTTTAGAGAGATGTGACCAGAAAGCATGATTATGCACTGTGCAAGTTCAGCGCTGTGCATAAGTATTATACGATGGGCTTAGAAATCAATAGCATATTGTTATCAAGACAGTCATAAGCTTGGCAGAGTTGGAGAGGTCAATATAATGTCAGTTGCATGTGATTAAAGCTTGTTAATCAATAATTGCATCAACTTTTCAAGTCAACTTGCCTAGACATGAATCAACAAAGTATGTCTCTGTGTGTTTTTACATGCTGCTAATATTACAGTGGTGAGTTTAAATTTTCCACAGCCTTTAGACGGGAACAGTGGTTGGGAATGAATAATGAATACAGTCCTGTTCTCTGCTGCTTTGAACTGATGAAGCTTGATAAAGTACCACACAAAGCAGCTGTCCTATTTGTGTTGGTATCACCCCATTATTGCTGGCAGTGGAGGACTGTAGCAGTTTGCATTTCACTCATGAGTAAATATTGATTGATCTGCTTGTAAAGGATACATGAGCGCTATGTGTAAATATTTGTTCAGGCAATTCCAACATCTGCACGCTGAGCACCCATCGGAGCTGTGTACGCTGTGCAATGGAGGATATGTTTAAAAAACACCACAACTGTTTGGGGTTTTTTTTTAAACCTTTTCTGTATCTTCAGAAAGGAAACTAGTTCTCCTTCTCTTAAATATATATACGGTCTGACTATGATATTGGCCTCAACTCATTTCTCCCCCACCTCCTGAGAGCCCTCACACCATAATGTCCCTGTCAGATAGAATTAAAGCCCTTCTCAGCACCACATTATGTACATAGGGAGAGCACAGAGTGATGCGCTTATGCAACACTTAGCATATTAGCCTTGTGATTGAATTATCCTTGGAGGGGTGACATGTCTCTCAGAGCTGTATTTCTTCTCTGCCTCCTTATAATGAAGCAGGTCTGGCTGATGTGACCACTGGACCTGACCTCTTTTTACCCTCCGGTGTTGCGTTGGGGCGAGTGGCGTGGTTAGTCACCGATACAGCTCATAACAGGCGTCGTCGTGTCGATTAGAGCCGTGCTGGTCTGAGGGCGGAGGTGGAGAGAGGAGAGGCTGCCAGTGTGATCGCCTGCTGAGCTGCGGACGACTGCAAAACTAATTTCCTCAACTCCCACCATTTCACAGTGCATGATGGGAGATTGTATCTGATCTTGCAGGGCACCTTGTAGGCCTCTGCCACATCCATCAGGGAATTTCTGTCTTATTTTGTACTCTAAATTCAACAAAAATGGAACATCTATGTTGTGAATAGCAGCTGGAATGTCCTTCATACTGTGAGCAACATGAAGTAGCATTAATACTAATGATAGGACTTAAATATGAGTGATTATCTCACAGTACAGCTGTGCAGCTGAGGAAATGAGATGTAATGTATTTAATTATTTCCCTGCACTTGAATGGAAAATAAAGCTTAACATATAGTAAACTGGAGTCAGTGGCTCGCCAAATGTAGGACCATCCATCCAAGGATTAAGTGGTTACCCTCTCTGCAATCAAGGACACACAAGCTACTAATTAGGATAGGATATATAAGGGTTATAAGGGGTTATGAGGGATAGCATGCCATAGTATTTGTGTTTGTATATACATGCGTGCATAAGAGTATGTTTGTGCTTGTGTGTTGTGTTTCTGCTGCTAATGCACTCAAAGCCTGTGGGCGCTGGCCAGGCTGGCCGCATGCTCATCAGTAAAAGGGCACAGAGAATGAATAAGCCTTAATTGACCAGATATCCTTCATTACACATGTGACTCCAAATCCATCCACTCTCATTGGGGCCGTTTTCAGATGCATAAGCTTGAGACAGCCAGGAAATGCAGCATGGGTATACACACATCCCTGTCATGGAACATGTTTTAGATGAGCTCTTTCAATGCTTCCTTCTATGTGGAAAGATTATGTGTTGGTAGTTTTAATTTGAATACACCCGGCTGGAGAGAAGCGCGTGCAGAACTGCGGTTAGACACTGGTACTATAAGATAGATTTGCCAAACAAATTTTTAGATTGCTGTCTTTAATTTTGGATGTTTATTTAACGCTGAATTCATGTTTTGTTTTGTTTTTCTGCAGGGGCATTTTGAACTGGACAAGCTGCCGCCCTTGTGGACCTGAGGATGTTTCGCAAAAAGAAAAAGAAGAGGCCTGAGATATCAGCGCCCAAGAACTTTGAGCATCGTGTCCACACTTCATTCGACGCCAAGCGGGGATGCTTTGTGGGTCTGCCAACACAATGGCAAAGCCTGATAGAGAACCTGCGCAGGCCCAGACCAATGGTGGACCCCTCCAGGATCACAGAGGTGGAGCTGAGGCCAAAGAAGGTACAGTCTATTGCTCTTTTGACTGAACTTTTTCAACTTTATGGACTCAAATTAGTGCCATAAGATTCTACGTTTGTGAAGTAGTATTAAGAAAGGATTCCAGAGTATGTAGCTGAAGGTAAACATTTGTAAAACGTAGAAATGGCTTGAAAATAACTGTCATTGTAAAAAAAAAGCTTTTCACAATGACACTGTGAAAACTGAACTTGTTTTTTTTTTTTTTCAAAGACAGAAAGCGGAACATTTCCTCAGAGCTTAAAATTCCACAAGTGTCACAATTACAAAATCTGACCGGTCTTTATACAGGAATCTGATTGGACGATGAAAATCTAAAGCAGATGTCGAGACTAAAAAACTCTGGCATTATTTGTGAAAGTTACTTCTTGAGTTTGTTTTCTTTGGGCCCATCAAACAGATCCGTTAAAAAATAGTACACCATTCCATCTGGGCCAATCCCAATATTTACCTACCACAATGAGGTGTTCTAAAATTATACTTCTAATTTTTGACAGACTGATGTGTAAAAAAATAAGCAGCTTGTTGTATTTATTTGTACTGTGGAAGTGCGATTCAGTTTGCTGTCTCAGAAAATGCCATAATCCTGACATGACAACTTGGAAGGCACACTCCCCTTCCCATCTTTTTGCTTTCTTATCTATCATGGGGCTAGGCTAATGACCCTGCTGTGTACACTGACTGTACAATGTTGAATACTCAGAGGGCCGCAAGATTTATTACTCCACGTAGGCAATTAATAACAGTCCACAGAGCCTTCCCACAGATGTCAAGCAGAAGGGATAAAAAGTGCAGGTACAGCAGAGGAAATGCCAGTGAGTGATAAACCCTGCAAGTCTCATGATTTCTTCGCTTCATGGAGCATACTGTCGAAGCTGTTTATGGCTCACCTTCCAAAAAAAAGCAGAGAAAACAACAATTTTATTGCCGCTCTGATGTGATTGGTGCTGTGCAGTATGATAACCATCATGTCAGCATTTAGATCAGATTTATGACTTTAATAGCATCAAGATGAGTTTGGTTTTCTCACATGACGCTTGTGAGGGAATACACAAACAAAACAACTATATAATACAGAGGAGATTTCAAGTGATCGCTAATAGAAGAAAGAGAAAATTCAGTTTGACACATAAATCAAATCAGTTTTTTTTTACAATGTCCTTTTTACCTGCTGTTCTCGCCTTCCTGAGAGCTGCTAGGTGAGATGTCATCTGACCCTGACCCCCTGTGTAGATGTAATAGCACTGAAATGGAGAAACAAGAGAGGCTGTTGACTGACCGTGAACTGAATCTGACTCTACCGTGAGACTGACTAATGAGCCACACACACTATTCTGGCAAGACATCCTACGTTTGGCTGATCATTTTCTCTCAGGGCAAATTTAGGCGCCTTTGCCTTTGCATGTTTGCTATTTAGATATGTGTAATAGTTGAATTCTGCAACACTGGCACAGTTGCAGAAGCTTTGTCTTTGTAATGTATCTCTTGAAATATTTGCTCAGTATATTTGTCAGTGTATTGTCAGAGTTAGCCACTGGGGACGTGATTTAAGTCACTGTCTTTGTAGAATGACAAAGATGTCCTTTACAGATTCTCAAGTCTAAATTTAACATGCCTCTGAGCAATAATTATATCACCCTCATTATTTCCAGTGTTAGAAATCTTTCGATAACACTTCCGTAATGCTTCTATTATGCCTCTTTCAGACCATTGTGCGTGGAAGCATGATTGGACATGGGGACTACATCGCAGCCATGATCAATGATATGAGCCGACTGTCTGTTACCAGCTCCAACTCTTTGAGGAAGAGCAGCCCCTCAGCCAGGAAACGGGCCCAGTCTCTGGGAAGACTTGGGGAAGTGAACGAGGGAGACACATACCAGTACGAGGGTCTGACCCAGGATGATGACGATGATGAGGATGCAGCTCAGGATGAGTGGAAGGAAAGAGCCAGGAACATTCACAGTGAGACCAACACCCCTTACTTGGGCATGAAGAAGAGCATCACCCTGCAGCCCAATGGTATCTTACCAAAGGCCAAGTCAACCTATGAAGTGAGCATCAGCTCCCTGGAGGGACCTTCACAACCGGCTCAGACTCAGAACATCCACATGCCGAGTCATGCAGCTTATATGAGTGGTGAGGTGGGCAGTCCTCAGGAGAGAGTGATATGGAAGAGAGATTTCCAGCTGCCCAGGGGAATGCCACCGACTCAGAGACCTATAGCATGTTTCTACAGCCCAGCTATGACTGTTCAGCAGCCCATTGGAGATCAAGGGACCGCCAGCACAGAGCTCCGGCCCAATCTACCCATGTACATGCACCCACAGAACAGCCCGGGTCGGCCGTTCTCATCCTACGACCTGAAAGTAAGCCTCGATGTGTAGCAGAGTCATCACAGTTATATTAACTGCTATTTATTTTTTGTGATCAAGTCTTTTTATTTGGTTTTCTCAAATTGACAAGTACTTTTATGTTTATTTCAAGAACCTGAGTATTTTTAGTTTAGTTTTTAGTGTTAGTTTTAACGCCTATAGAAGCTAAAAGGAAAAGGTAGGAAAAAGATTCAAGCTTAATGCTTATTAAAGGTCCCATATTAAGTCAGTCTTTTAGTCATATTGTTCAATCTAGTTTTATACTGTGTAACTCACAAAATATTTACAAAAATAAGTTTTTCGCAGTTAATCCTGAGCAGTTTTTCTTTGGCTACCTAAAATAAACCTGAAGAGCACTTGTGTTTGCACATCTTTAGACCTACAAAGTGTACTCACAATACATTATTCATAGAGTTCACAATATATGCATATTTCTGCTAATGTTATGTACATGTTATTACTCAACGTGTTTTTGCAAGATTTCTGACTGATGAAGCTACCCAAGCAGCATATTTAATAACTTTACACTATGGGTAATTAAAGTCCTGGGGATTCTATTTCATTTAATTCCAGTGCCAAAATATGAAATGTAGGTTTATAGAGCCAGTGGGGTTGTATAAGTTGAGAGACGTGTTTTTCTGTGAGCTCAAGCAGCCGTTTGGATCCCTATAGCAACTGTCTTTCCATGGGTCATATAAGGTGAAGTGTTTGCTCTGAGAGTGAACTACTTGATTTACATTCAGTTTTAAAGCAGGTCCTGATCCCTCGGCAGGCAGCCAGCTGACTTCAGTACTCTCTCTATGTTCCTCATCCCGTTTCTCTTATCATGCAGGCGGAGTCGGCAGTGAGGTACCACTCCAGCTTCCTGCCCACTGGCACCAGCAGTCCACTTGTGGGTGGCATCAGACCCCAGCGGACTGTGCGCTCCTCAGCGAGCTACACTCTAGGCTTGTCTCCCAACATGGGACTGAGGCCTAACGGACCTGACCCTTTCCTAAGACACTCTGGATGCCCCAATCCCCCCTACCCCCGTCAGGACAGCCCTTCTCAACCTCGACCCTCTCCCACAGGCTCCCTAGCTACTAGTCCCCCAGGAACCTGCTCCCCTGCTTTTAGACCCCCACAGCACCCTTCGCCCAGACCCCCTCCAGACCCACCCAAGGTAACACATGAACAGTTTAAGGCTGCCCTGCAGATGGTGGTAGACAAGGGTGACCCACGATCTTACTTGGATAACTTTGTAAAGATTGGAGAGGGGTCAACAGGTGTGGTGTGCATCGCCACAGAAAAGCACAGCGGCAGACAGGTGGCGGTGAAGATGATGGACCTGCGGCGGCAGCAGAGGAGAGAGCTGCTTTTTAATGAGGTGCGGAATCCAAAAAATAGACTCCAAAAACAAACAGCCAGTTACATAAATATACACACACCAACTGCTCAGTAACAGAGAGATCAGGAGGTCTGTGGTTTAATACAGTGGTCCAGTATGTGGACCCTCAGGGGCTACTTCTGCAATTGCCTGGAGGTACTTACAAGGAGATTTGCTAAAAAATATAATACCAATAAAGATACATATAAGAAGGAAAAGCAGCAATGATGTCCATTAACATGACTCAGCAGACACCCTTTTAACACCCGTAACCGAGACTTGGAATTTTACACTAAATTAATATAACTATCTTTTTTTCGTTTTATGCCTCTTGGATAATATAAGGCTTACAACAGTTTATATGAAGAAAAAGAGACATTCACTGACGTAGAACATTCTAGCACGGTTTTTATGCTTCGTACAGAAAAACTGGAAAGGGCAGATTTGACAAATAGCTTCAGTATACAAAGAATTTACTGATACTGAAAATGAAGTGGAAAATAGTGATGAAAAGTCACTTTTCTGTTAGTTTCATCCAGTTATTTTTATATAGATGAATGGAGACAATTATCATGATTGTGGAAAAAAATAATGCTTTGTATGCCAGCTTAAATGTACAAATTAAATGCTAAAATAGATAAACTAATAGACTGTTCTGTGTAAGCTAATGTGAATAATGAAATAGATAAATTCATGAAATTGTCTGTGATACTATTTGATTTGTGTGAGAAATATTGTAACAATATATGCAGTTACATATTTATTGTTTTCATTCATTATGCAGTCCATACAAACAGAGTTTAACACCAGATATAAAAGGTTTGGAGATATTGGCTTAATATTTACTGCTTAGGGTATGATTTTACAAATGAAAATGAGTTTACTTTTTGAAAACAGAACTACTCATCCCTTGAGAATAGCTGGCACAACAAACCCCACCCCTCTCAAATGTTTTACCTGATTTGCCCTATCTATTGTCATTACGAAAACACATTTTTGGTGACCTTGACCTTGACCTTTGACCTACATTCACCAAAATTTAATGGGATCTATTCTGGACCATCTCGTACCTTTCCTGAAAATTTCATGGAAATTGGTTCAGCAGTTTTTGCATAAAGTTGCTAACAGTCATACAAACAAATCGACCAAAAACAATACCCTTGCCTCTCCTTTCAGGGGGCGGGGTTATAATGTCATCAGGATTATATGGGCTTGGGTATCAAAACTTTCATAGAAAACCTGTTTTAGAGTTTGAAAGTCAGTCCAACATACCTGTCTAGAATCTCTAAAGGAGGACAAAGATGGGGTTTCAGGAAATCCCTGGCAGTTCTGTATCAAGTCTGATGCTTCTTCAGCATCTTGCAAGTCTTTATAAACCCCCTTTGACATTGCAGAACTTGACTGGGCCTTGTACGAATGTGGTTTCAAGCCAAATGTTTTCTGCTGCAGGTGGTAATCATGAGGGACTATCAGCACAGGAACGTGGTGGAGATGTTTAAGTCAGCCTTGGTGGAGGAGGAGCTGTGGGTTATCATGGAGTACCTGCAGGGTGGAGCACTGACCAACATCGTGTCTGAAACCAGGTACAAACACCACTGAACAACAGTCTTCCTCGTCCCTCTTCAGGAAGCTGCAATTGCTGCAGTGTGCCTAGTTATGAGATCATCTTTTATAACTAAATCATCCACAAGGGGGTAGTGTGGTATCAACCGGTGAGTGAGCGCTGTCCATCCCAGCAGCACAAAGACATCATTCAGTCATTTTCCTCACACCAAGCCCGCAGCTGTTCTGTGCAGAACAATAATAATTCAATAACATAATCAAATTTGTCCATGTTTAGATGCCATGTGTGGAAAGTCAATTTTAGGTAAAAAATTGGATTTCCTGATCCTGTCACATTGTCCAGTACAGCATGCATCAAAAATAAAAACATATCGACTGAGAGAGGGCAGTCAAATTCTATTTGGTGTGTTAGGTTTGAGCTGTCAGTGTATTTATATTATTAACAGATGGCTGGCTCATTCACTATAGGACAAACCCGAGGTCAGATCTCTTGACACAAAGGGATGAAAACGTTTTTCTCAAGCCAGATGAAATATAAAATGAGCCAGCTGTCACGGCAACTGCTTCTCAAAGCCTTATTTGAAAGGTATATTGACATTACAATGGGAAATAAATGAAAGGTGCATATCTTTCGTTTCATTCATGGCTGCTCATTCATATCTAATAATAGAGTTAGTTGGATTACATTTAGTTGAATGTAGTTGATCTTATTTGCAGCTATACAGTATGCTTTTTTTTTAAATTTATCTCTGTGCTAATAAGAATCATATGTGGGTTACCTTGTTTTCCATTGGGTATCCGACCTTCCATGTTGTTTGAAAAAAAAAAAACAATTCTGTGCCTGATTGCATTTCTTTACATTGCAAAAATTGACATGTTTTATTAGGCATTCGGTTATGTGGGAGTTGTTGTTTTGAACCTTGTAGTCTTTATCACTGCCTTCAATGTGTAGTGATTCATATATTTGGACTTTCTGAGTTGCTGACTGTCATGGTTCGTAATGGAAAAGTATGTCTGCCAAATGCTGAAATGTTAATGAAAAAATCTGTGTATGTGTGTTTACACTCGTGTGTGTGTGTGTTGTCCTGCAGGCTGAGTGAAGAGCAGATTGCCACAGTGTGTGAAGCTGTTCTGCAAGCTCTGGCCTATCTCCATTCACAGGGAGTCATCCACAGAGACATCAAGAGTGACTCTATACTACTCACATTAGACGGAAGAGTACGATATGTTATTATTTTTCTGCTCTTTCTGTAGTTTCTTGCTCTTTTTTTCCCCTTTTCTCACATATTGAAATATTCCTCCTCTTCCCTGCAGGTCAAGCTTTCAGACTTTGGCTTCTGTGCTCAGATTAGTAAGGACATCCCTAAAAGGAAGTCTCTCGTCGGGACTCCCTATTGGATGGCTCCGGAGGTCATTTCCAAGTCACCATATGGCACTGAGGTAAGGAGACTGAATGACAGTGGTGATCTCTGCAGCACTACATGCAAAATCTGTTGGATAATTTTCCCTGTGTGATACTCCAGGTGGACGTTTGGTCAATGGGTATCATGGTGGTGGAGATGGTGGATGGAGAGCCCCCGTACTTCAGTGAAACCCCTGTAGCAGCTATGAAGAGACTGAGGGATGAACCGGCTCCTACTGTACGAAATATCAGTCAGGTATGTGAACAGCAGAACAAGACGTTGTATGTTATGGATATTATACACTGTCCAACCAAAAAAGTCACCACCTGGACTTAACTAAGCTTATAGGTAAGATCTTTCAGCAGCGATTAATATGTTTTAACTGCAACAAATTCTTTAATCCAAACTGTTGGAGTGAGTAGTTTTCATTCATCAGTTTGTTAAAAGCTTAAAGGCTGAACTGTGTTTCAGTGGAAAATGTCATGTGGTCCCATGAGTCCAGATTGACTCTGTTCTAAACTGATGGGTGCATCAGGGTGAGAATAGTGGCAAATGAAGTGATTACCCATCATGCCTAGTGCCTACAGTATAACAAGCCTGTGAGCTGGGGTTGCTTCACTTAGTCTGATCTAAATTCAATAAAGTTAACAAAAATGAAGGTCAGCTGATTAGACTACCTGAATGTACTGAAAGACCAGCTTTTTTTTCTTCAATGATGACACAGGTGACTTCCAAAATGACAATACTAGGCTCAAATTATGAAAAGAGTGATTAAGGGAGCGTGAGACATCATGTACAGCAGTGAATGGTCACCACTGAATACAGACCTGACAATCTTAAGGATGGGCAGTAGTTCAACTTCCCCATCTCCCATATCGGATCATAGTGAAATATTCATGCAACTGGATAGAAATGCATGTTATGACAGTTATTGTACCATTTATTGTACCATCACATGGCTTAAATGATTGCATCCCATTATCAAAGTTAAAAGTGCTGCATGTGTGACTTTTTTTTGGCTGGGTAGTGTATTTACCTGTGAAGTATGTATAGTACATACTCTTCTTCTCTATATATTGACCTGAACGTGTGACGTACGTTGAGGTAATCCTACATTGTGTTTGACACTATATAAATAAAACTGATCTGAACTGAATAAAACAGTCCACTACTTCCCGTTTCAAAGAGTATTGTGTTGTATTTTTCATGAACTTGGCCTCATTTGAAAGGGAATATCTTTTTTCCTCTGTTAAATATGAGGCAAAAACACAACCCAAACTATATCAGTTTATATGTGGATCAAATGTAATCCAAACCCTTATGCAGACCACCAGTGACCTGGTTGTCAAAAGTTATTTTTCAACTGTTTCAAACTGATCAATGTAGTAAAGCCAAAATCCCTGTGGTTCAGATCTCCCCAGTTTTAAAAGACTTCCTGGACCGTATGCTGACTCGGGACCCTCTAGAGCGGGCCAGCGCCACTGACCTGCTGGAGCACCCCTTCCTGCTGCAGAGTGGCTCACCTCAGTGCCTGGTCCCGCTGGTGGAGCAGTATCGCAAACGCATGTCCCGCTGCTGACCCTGAGGGGCTTCCTATCCCCAAAACCACCTTCAGTCCAACCTCTCCAGGGCCTGGACGAGGACCAGAATCGGGGTCCAACTCCTCTCGCACTCAAGCCAATGGCCGATCAGCTCCAGGGAAGCAGCCCAAGACAGAAAGCTGCTGCTGCCAGAGTAATGGTGGCAGGAGTTTGATTAACAGACGGCGCATGGTCTCGGGCATGAGCGAAGCACTTTAGGAGTGAGTTAAAGGCAGCATGCAGTTCTTCACCTCTCAACTCGGTTTGATCCAAATATTGATTAGTGTCCTGTAACATTCAGTGGGATTCAACACTACACAACATGGTGCATATCAGCTGATAGCAAAAATCTATATTCCACGTAACTATGTATTGAACATGTGCTACTCTAAAGATCCTTTATAGTGTTCATAGTGGGCATTATTGCTAGCCGTGTAAAGCTTATAAAGCTGGTGTTTAGCTCCAAACACAGTAGCTCATTGTGACATTAAGGAAGGAAAAGTTACCTCTGCACACTCACACTCTATGTTGTGAAAACTGGACTACAAAAACTGACAGTAGACTTTTTGCATGGACAAATGGAGGCACACCTGGCCTGATGTGAATGCTTGAATATGTACCAAACTGGGATGTGAAAGACAATTCTCCTTTATTAGCATAATAAATGGGTAGATGAAAGCCCAGCTGCTACTATTGGGCTATTGGAAAATCACCAGTACAATATCTCTCTTTTTCATATTTATTCTTTATTTCCAAAAGGTGTTGTGCGTTGTTTGTATGATGTGAATTTGCAAATAAGGTTTCATTATAAAGTATGGACTTGAAGCAGAAGCGGACAAATGAATAATGTAAATAAAAACAATGAATATTAGGTCCTTATACCTGCTGATACACTGCAGTAAATTCTATGAAATTTTACTTTTCTTTACTGAAATGTGAGTGTGTAGGTGTATGTGTGTGCATGTGTGGGCGTGTGTGTGCGAGTCTGGATGTGTGTATGTGGTGACATCTCAGTGTTTGCTTCTGATACAACCCTCTTTGTATTGTGACAGACTTTTTAAAAACCACAAGATGTGTGTGCTGCTCCTCAAAATGTGTGTGACTGTATTTGCATTTGTTTGCCTAGATAAAGCACACAGGCCTGGCATGTGATGCTGCAGGATGTTCGCCTGCTGAAAACACTTTGCACATAGTCTTTGTATTCTGACACGGATACATGTTGACATGTTTCATGTATTTCTATTTCTGTGTGGATCATTCATGAAAAAGAGAATTACACATTATTTTAATTTTGTATAAATTAATAAATGATGCATATTGAATTTCTGCTGAACACTGATGATTTTATATTACTTTGTTTTTCTGGTCCTTCCTTTTTTCCCCCATCATTGACAATACACATATAAATACAGATTGAATAAGCTTTAATTTTTAAGTATTTATTTGGTATTCAACATGTATCATACAGTGCACAGTCACTGAATGTCTGAGCAAAAAAACATACAGTATTTCTGAAAAACACAGAAGCAATATCAAATACAGTTTGTTTTGTACAATATAAATCTATGTCAAACAAAAAATAATTACATTCAGCAGCTCACAGACTGATATATAGCTTTAGAAATCATTTTAAATGTGGAAGGGAAATCAGATGACTTGTTTTTTATTAAATAATAATGCAAATACTAACTAAAACAGAAGCCAGTGATTATAATTAATTCAGTAAATATATCACAAAGCAAATAAACTGCATTGTCAGATCTTAAATGCTGTAAAAAAAAAAAAAAATCCATTACCAGCCATCTGTTTCTTGTTGTAAGCTGTATTCTAATCAAGGGCGAACTGTGAAGAGCAGCTTTCAAACTCACACTTAACACCACTGATGCTGTCAACACTCGGTTGGCTGTTGACCTGCTGGTGTGTCTGCGAGAGGGGGAAGGTTTCAGAGCGGGACATCCTCCCTCTGCCTTGTGAAGAGCTTGCTGAACAGTCTATGACCATCCTCATGAACTCTGGTGCGGTGAATCGACGCAGCAGTCTGGTCCCCAGGCCCATGAACCCTGGCGTGCGGCTGGGGAGCTTCCCCGAGTCCATCTCCCCTCTCGCAAACAGCAGTTTATTGTGTCTGCCGGCTGGGGCAAAGCTTCCTCTCTTCTGCTGCTCTCTCCTGCCTGAAGGAGCTGTGTCATTAGTTTCTTCTTTCTGTGATTTGACATTCTCCTCAAGAGCTCTCACAGCCGGACTCTTGCCGTTTAAAAGAGGTTTTGGCGCCGAGACAGTTTTGTCGGCATCGTTTGTCAGGCCCAGGGTGTTCCCTTGACATTCCATCTTGTTTATCAGGCATCTTTCATCCTGTAGTGAGGCTCTCTTTAATTTGCTGGCTGACACACTCATGTCACGCACATCACCCTGATAGGACTGTTTTCTTGTGCTCAGAAGGTCCAGGTTAAATGACTTTGCTTTTCCCCAGACAGAAAAACTCTCTGGTGTTTGCTTTTGGAGTCCAGTGTCTCTGCTGACATCTTTCTGGCTTGGTTCCGGCAGAGAGTTCAGTGTTTTACCCCCCCTTATTTCTCGAAGCTGGCAGTTTTGCAGTTGTTTGGCAGTGAAGAGAACGCTGTGAACCCCTTCGTTTGGACTTTTCTCTACCTGAGGAGGCAGAGCCCAGCTGTGCCGATGGTTGTCGTCTTGGGACTGACTCCTGGGACATCTGAAGCGGTTCCACAGCCCATTACTCTCACCGATCTTCAGCTGTCTCTGAAATACTCCGGGCAGTTGGTCCTCATTGCTGCTGAACTGCTTGGAGAACCTCTCCAGAAGATGCTTTGGGAGCTTGTTGGGTAGCAGACGGTCTCCATCCCCTACAGTCCCTGCAGTGGTAAGGGGTTCATCTGTGCCAATACCTCTCCTGCAAGGAAAATTCAGAATCTGAACACAGTGGTTGTGTCCAAAAAAGTTGGCCACCTCAATAGCAGAATGACCGGCGTTATTGGTCCTGTCCAGTCTTAGTCCAAGTCTTTTGAAAGCTCGGACCAGAAACTCTAGAATCTGGTTGTGCCCAGAAAAGGCAGCATACATCAGAGAACTGTTACCCCAGGCATCAGAGACATCAGGGTCAGCATTGAACTGCACTAGAAGCTTGACCACATCCAGGTGTCCCATCTCACAGGCATGGCTCAGGGCTGTGCGACCATCCTCATCCTGGCAGTTGACATCAGCCCCTTTTTCCAGGAGCAGCTGAGTGAACTTTCCTCTGGTCCCAGGATCTTGCAGGCAGACAGCATACATCAGCGGTGTGCGACTGTTTTCCGTCTTAGAGTTGATGATGCGTCCGTCTAAAGCGTCCAGAATGAAGCGTGCAAGGTGAACTTTGCCACCGTGCATAGCCTCCAGGAAGGTCTTGGTGCCTGAGCCCTGGCGTAAATCTTTTGGTCGCATCATTCTTGGACAGCCACTTGTGGAGCTGAGCCCAGGAAAAAAGTGACAAAAAAGGAGAAAAAGTGTGTAGCAAGTTGTCCGAGCCTCTCAGTGTTGACAGTGAGTGCATTTACCTCAGAGTAAAGCTCAGAGAGGAGCTGCCAGTGCCTTTATACCTCACTCTCCACATGCCCTCCCCACGTTGCCTAGGAAACAAACGTCTGAGCACCATTATGCAGTGGCAGCATCCATTCAGCCCAGGCACTCTCTGCCTGGAGAGAAATATATGCTATTTGAACAGAATAATTACTCAAGGAGAAAAACATGGCCAGTATTTTTCAAGTAAGGTCTATGGGGTTAACTTAAATACACCATTTTTTGTCCGTCTGTGACACCAACTTAATTAACAAATTCCTGATGCTGAAAGAATAGAGAGATAACAAAAAAACAACCTAGCATATTGAAATCTATGAACACTTAATTATGTTGTGTCTCATTTGCATTTGAAATTATATTGTTATCCAGTCTTGTAACAAATGTTTGAGGGAAGTCAGGCTTAGAGAGAATAAAAGAAGAAGAAAAAAAGGGGAAATGAAGCCAGACTTGCCTTTTAAATGCTGCATCTGTTCTCCACTCCACATTTTCACTTTATTTCTGTTTTTATAAAGACATCATGTCTCAGTGTAAAGAGTTCAGAATATACCTCAACACCTCTGCAGCTTTTTCAACGCTTCACAATGAGAACTTGGTCTGAAGGTCTGCATTGTCATGAAAAAGAGCGAATCCAATGAACACCAGGAGGATAAGGCTGCGAAAGCCTTGGTTTTTTTTTTGTTTTTTTTTTTTTTTAGCTTATCGAAATGAAAAACAAAGCACAGTACCTAGTTGATGTGGATAGGCTGCTCTTTGTCAAACAATATAAACCCCAAACTCACTTTGATCTCCTCAATCATTTAGATTCACAGACAAGCCACAACAAACCTGTTGAGGAGAGTCAGATGATCATGATCTGCTGCTTTCTGAGGTAACACTGAAAATAAGTTTCATCTACCCTTATGATTATGGTTTACTGCTCTAAATATAACCCTCCACAGAGTAAACTATAGTAGTGCAGAAAATAGCAGTGTTTGTGCATTATGATGCCTGTTTTGCAGTTTTCTATAAGTGCGCAGGTAATTCTTAGTTTTCATTTCTCAAATTAAGTTAAAACAGTCAAACTTGTTTTTAAAATCTGCTAGGTTTACCACTGTTAACAGCAAAAAATGTCAAATTTAAACACTTAAAAACACAATTAGGTACATTGTACACGGTTGTCTCCTGTCCACAAGACCAGAATTTAATTTTAATTCCTCATAAAAATCTCAGCATGCATTCAACTGTGCCAAACAGTGGAGGTGAGAGAAACATTGCCAGTATTTCACGTTCCTTACTGTTCACCATCCGGCTTCATCAAACCCTCAGCGGGTCTTTTATAGAGAAGCAAAAGCCATCGACTCATCTCAACATGGAGGAAATTCATCAGCACTGATACACTCATAGCAACATTTCAACACTTTTAAATTCTTAGAATATCATAGATGCTTCTCTAAATTTAGCATTGCAGTGTTTAACTTTAAGTGTTCTTTAATGGTATGGAAACCCTAATTCACCTCAACTTAATGACATTACACCATCGATTACATACTGAAAAACATATAACTTTACTAAGTGCATTTGTTTCTTTGGCCTCACATCAATAATGCTGCATAGGTGATGGCCTTGGATGAAATCTCAAGAATCACTGTGAAAGCCGTTGGAGTCAACTTGTTAAGTTCTTGCAGTAATCCTTCACAAATTAATCTTGTTACATGATGGATTTTTTTGTCTATATTGTGAGAAATATGCTGACAAAAAAATGCAAATATGAATTTATATATGTTGAATTAGTCCCATCTCATCAGAGAGGACACTAGATTTGGCTTCATCTGTCCAATTTAACATTCCTGAAGAGTTATGTGTTCGAGTTGTTGATTTGCAGAGATGAATGAGGGAACGATAGTGTTTGCCTCGCACTTTAGGTCACATGTCCTCTCATAAAGCTAATCTAAATCAGTCACGACAGGCTTTTCTTAGTTATTTTTCCCATCTGTTACACAATATGCTAATAAAAACCTCTCAAACGATGTCAGCAGATGGAAAATCAAATCCTCTAGCATGATTTTACTTCTGTGGCATCACATGGAAAGTAAAATTTAACAAATTAAAAGTCACCTCCGGGATAAAAATGATAAAACAGACGTGAGTTCTCTAATGCTTGTGCTTACCGTGAGTTGTCTTATCAGGTGTTCCAATATGAATTCTGTGAGACTTTGGCTGATTTTTTTTTTTTTTTTGTATAGTTCATCCAGAAATAGATTTGCTGTGCCTGGACTGCACCCTTGCAGGCAGCCCGTGAGGTGTGAGTTGGATTCGTGTTAACTTTTGGCTGCTGCTGATTATCTATATGTGAGGTGACATTTTCTGCCAGGTCCTCGGAATTCAGTTTTATTCAGTCCCCCCCCCCAAAAAAAACATAAGAAATAAATGTGCTTCACTTTACAATTAGGGAAGCTCATGAGTTCGTGCATGTCTTCAAAACTGAATATATCAGCGGTCAGTTATTAATAAGTGTATATTGTCTTGGACCTGCTGACATCATGACTGGGATGCTTTAGTGCATGACATAAAACCATGCTGCCATCCAATCACTGAGTGTAAAAAAAAAAAAAAAAAAAGCATTGAACAGACATGAATGAAATGTTGATGAAATAGAATGTGAATGAGTTGATACCATGAGACTTGCTAATTGGACAGATGTATGCAAAAAAGCAGAGGTGTCATGGTAAATACCTGATCTTCCATTCACTGCAGGCTTGGCCCAGGCAGGAGTTACTTTGAATGCCTGATTAGAAATTAAAGCTCGTGTCAAGTTAAGGTGTTATCCAGATCCCTAAACGTCTTAATTAGTCATAGGGGAGAATGCACTTTCAGCGCCACTAAATCAACAAATCTCACAAGGTTGTTCTAGAGAAAAACTTGTAAATGGAAACAAAGCGCTGTGATGAACTCCCCCGGTAACTCCACTTAGCTCCCAACACCTGGGACTAAATTAGGGCATGAGCATGAGGTACGGAATGGAGTCCATACGAGACTATGTTCAGCACGGCCCATTCATTGTAACTAAAAATGTTTTCTTACGAGTGACTCAACATGCCCTCCTCCTCCTCCACGGACTACTTCATCTCCTTTGTACTAATTGAGCACACCTGAGAATGATGTGCTGTACGGGCTGGAAAACAGGATGCAACTTGTAGGGACTTTTATTTTTCCACCCCCAGCCCAAATTTGTTTGAAGAAAAATATTTACAACCAAAGGACAAGTATGCCAACCATGTAATAATAATAATAATAATAATAATAATATGGATGTAGATGTTTTTCTAATTAATTGAATCAGGTTCTGCTTTGAGATGCTTTCAAGGAACGTTGTTTAGTACCTTTCAAAATAATGGTGGTATTTTATATGTATACTGTGTATGGTTTTAGAGCTTACTTTTATTATGTTTTATGTATATTTTCAGTGTGGATGTTTATATTTTTGTGTAACCTCTGCTGCTGCTGCTGTCTTGGCCAGGAGGACACTCTTGAAAAATAATTTTTTAATCTCAGTGAGCTTTTTTCCTGGGTAATTAAAAGTTAGACTGAAAACAAGTGGTTCCAGGCACAACAAACTCCGCCCCTCGCACATATTGTAGCTTATTTTGGCATCGATCTAACTGATGTCATCATGCCTCTGCGTGTGGTGATGTC
>JAPTYQ010000016.1:16486899-16500444 GCA_029814465.1 Ostorhinchus cyanosoma | reverse complement strand
CCCCCTCCCCTGTTCTCAAACACAAACTCATCCAGCGAGGAGTGTTTTATGGACCCAAACGCCGCAGGTCGGATAGCACACACAGGTCTTCCTCTTAAAACTCATCCTGCAGAGCTTCTTATGGATGCTGAACTGCACAGGCGTCATGCACATACATGTAAACTGCACTGAACTGCCATGACTGAGGGAAGAGGAGACCTCGCTTCTTCAATAAACACTGTTGCCCCTTCAACACTATGCTTTTTTTGTTTTAGGCCATCTGTATGCCTTAAAATGTGTCTACTTTACCTCGAACAGTCTTTGAGGCCACTATCCTGCCCGTGCGTGTGGACAACACTGGTATAAATATTTTGTTCGATAAATAGGACTCCAGAGAAGCTTTTGGTTTGCAGGACATAAATATGTCTCACAGGCATACTGTGCTTAACATCACTGCCATTTACTGGCTGGTCTAAATCAATACTGCATTATTGCATTTAACATAGGCTGTGTTGTCCTTTTCATGGATCAAACCTGGATTCCGAGTAGAAGAACCTGCATTATTGAGTTATGCTCAGGTATGTGCATATAACCATGTAAATGTATTGTGCATTTGGTTATGTACATATAGGGCAGGCATACATCTTTTGGCCTTGATGAACTTTTAGTGTGATTAGATGATTTTTATTAATGTATAATAGGTAGAACTATATCACACAGTACAAATAAACATCCTTAGGAAATGAGTCATTTCTATGTTTTTATAATACATCTATGTAAAACATGACTTAATCGGTGATATTATCTTGTATGTTAATGATATTTTATTTATTTAGAGCCAGAATGGAGAATCTATATATTCAAATAAACGTTAGGTTTTTCCTAACACCTTATATTGTTTGTTTCCAGAATGAGAAGTCAGATGGATGTAAATGAACGGTGTGCTCACTCCAGGCTATTAGAGTGTAACTATAATGTGCAAATCCCACGTTTATTGATTGACATGAGGAGGCAGGTTCAGCAGAAATAATAACTGCAAAAGTACAAAGCGCTCTCAGTTTATGGTCAGTCGGTTATTAAATTTTTAGTGGGGGCTTGTTATTGTATGAAAATAACCTGAGTGAACTGTCCAGTGTGTGATCAGAGGGGTTGTCTGCTGCTCACGCAAAGAGAAGCATTCATCTCCCAGTCTGCCACAGTTCAGTCGCTGCAGCTCTCACTGAAACCACTTCACACAGTCACATGTAGTGAACTATGAAGTGGAAATAAGACCAACCACCCCGTGCGCTTTCTCAGCAGCATATGAGGGAGGTGTATCGATTCGAAAGCTCTGTTGCGCTGTTCAAAACAGAGGAACACATTACACAATCGTGCTTGGTGCTATTTTGATCCAACTCTCTCTGAAAGGACTGTTTGGCTGAAAGGTTGGTTTCTATGCTGGCAGTGACAAGAATCATTCACTATCACTCTGAAAATAAAACCACTTGATTTCCGCTGAGCAGCCAGTGCCTCAGTAATGTTGCACTGTGATGTAAACGGTGATGACATCCACTGTTGTGTTAATATCAGTCGACGGGTGACAGATTTTCAGAACCAGTGCCAAGGCATGTGTGTGGCGCATTCAACAGGAAGTCCATTCATCAGGGAGGATTAGACGAACACCCCCCCACTATCACAACACAGACCATGTGTACCAGAAAAATTGTAATCCAAAACAGTAAAGGCTGGCCTGTCACTGCTGCAGTGGCCTCTGTCTAAAGAGCAGCCTGACAGATGGGCTTCCAGCGCCTCTTACGGCTTCTTGTGATAAATGAGAGCTCAACAACTGGCCTATTGATGAGGGAGTCCATCAACAATGACAGTTATTGCTGCGAGTCAGGACGTAGCAGCTGACCTTATGACTCTTGAACCCAGTCATCCATCCACTTATTATATTACCTCTTGTGAAATCAGTCAAATGCTACGTAAAGGTCCAGTAAGAGTCTCATTGGTTTTGTAGCTCAAGCCAAAGTAATAAATATGATCATAACTTCATTAGATTAAAAATAGCAAATGTCATTAGTGCAAATACCCTTTTGGTATTGTAAGTCTTGCAGCAGTGCTACAATTGTCAAGCAAAATATCCTGAACTGCTTCTTCCGTTAGTCCTGGTGGATAATCTGTCATATTATTAAGAAATACAGGCGTAGCAAAGCACTGCTGTTTAGTATCAACACAGCTGCATCATATGAAATCATGAAATGCGTAAAGTTCGTCTTTCAGAGATTAGTTTCCTCATCAGATTTGACATGTAAGGGTTGACACATTACAAGCAACAGACCTTTCCAACAAAGCCTGAGAAGCTGAAAGCCTTTCAATATGCCATTGTCTGCCCAACAAGACAAGCAAGACACCGTCACAAAAGTTATTAAATATTAACATGTAGTCTTGCAATACAGAGGAACAATAGCTTTTCAGTTAATAAAAAAAAACACAAGTGTGGCGTGAAGCATAATAAGAAGAAGTGACACTGTGTGCAAACTATGCTGTCATCTGAGGGAGTTTAATAAGTTTCATAAACAAAAGTAGCTGTGACAAAATGTGACAGGGGATCAGCTGGTGGCACACTGACAAACACAGCCGTGAGACTGAGGTTTAACCCTCAAAGACCTAAACAGCCACAGGCAACCAAAGTCATCCACTCAACGAAAATATTTATGAAGCTTATCTGTTAAATACATTTCAATAATACAAGTAAAATGCAGTTTCTGACCTTTAACCCCTGAAGTTTGACAAATGACTGTAATTGTAGATGCTTGTTTTTACATTCAGTTAATCATATGCAGTATTTTGCTGAAAAAAAAAAGGTATGTTTGCTTAGCTTCTTCTGCTCTGAAATGACAAAAACCTTTGAGTTTTCTCAGATCTTTTATGAAAATCTACATGGCCAGTTAGTTAAATATAGGAAAAGAGCTGATTTTCACTGACAAATGCAAAATTCAGAGGATAATGCTAGAATAAATGGTGGTAAATTTAAGTGAGGTTAGATATAGAGAACATTTATTTGGAAGTCTGCAGTAAAAGTAAAAATAGAACAAATAAGCTATAGTATCCAGCATCAAAGCTATCAGTTCACCTGAGTGGTGGGAACTAATATGTGGTTCATTTAGGCCTGGGCATGTATTTAACATGATGAAGCTAATAACGATACTCCAGTGAAATAATTGGTAGGCCTGAAAGGCATTTGACATTTGGTTAAATTATGCTAACAAATAGCACAGGCTCAGAATCAATATGGCCCAGAGCACGTGGATGACACCTTGTCAGCCCGGCTCCATGTCTCGAGGCTGGGGGCAAGCAGGGGAAAAGAGCACACTTACCTTAATCAGGGCAGCAGCTGAGGCGTGGTTGTTACATCCTAAACCATGACAGGGCCAAAGGGGGGGGGGGGGATGACGCACATGCTCAGCAGGGACTGCCAACCTGTCTGTGTGAGGTTGTGTCAAGGTTGCGTGGCTGGGCCAGGCCTCGCTTCCACTTAACCTCCATCCATCACCCGTAATGAAACACCTCGAGAGCCTGTGACTGCTGCCTCCTCCTGTGTAAACCTTGGCTTTTAATGCAGGAAACCAGGACTTGAGTCATACAGGACTTTGAGTTATGATACAGTAAAACATAATATTAACAAACCTGCTTTAACCTCCTGAAACCCAGCAAGGCATTTTTTTTTCCTTTATAGGGGACAAGAGTTTCACAGTTTTACTAAAAATAAAATAAAAAAACCCCCACTTTTCATTAGAAAGAACATTCCATAAAGAATAAAAATACATCTAGAAAAAAAAGTCCAGTTTCCAGTCAAAAAATATTTAAATGTGAAAAAGCCCAAACTTTTACTTTCCTGGATCTCAGGAGGTTAAAGCCTGGAAAAGGATCAGGGTGAACTTTTCTGTGTGCTACTAAATTAAAACCTAAGCCTGCAGTGTTGATTTATGACAACACTTAGCATTACTTTGTTATAAAGCCTTTTTATTTTTCTGCAGAAAGGCAAGGTTCTGACAGTTTGCTCAGCTGCAGAGAGTATCTGACATAATCCTACACTGCACTTCAATCCTCACAGCCTACAGGACTTATTTCCATAATATCAACACCCCCACTGGTGTACTATTGCATCAGACCCTTCAACTATTAGTTAGTCTAACTCCAAAGTGAACCAGGAGCGCTATGGACTCAAAACAATCATTGGGCCTGTGTTGAAAAGAAGAGAAATGAAACCTTATCACGTGCAGTTGATCTGCCCAGTGCACGGTGGCCTCAGTGACAGAAGGCTGCTATGGAGATCAGCCTGAGTAGAGTTAATTAAAACAGTGGCACCTGTGGGAAGTCCCACCTGTACGCCTGAGAGGAAGCTGTTTCCAGTATAACAGCCCCGCAGAGAGCTGATGAGAAATTAATAAAATCACAATCCAACAGGAACATAGACTCAGCAGACCGAGGTCACATTCGACTGTTGATGCTGCAATGTGCTCTACATTTCTGTTAAATCTGCTTTTTTTTCTCTCTCTGAGGCTCCCCTTTTTCCATTAAGATATAAAAACTCTCCAGAGAATGGATTCGTACTTGTCTGTAGTGTTATCGTAGAGGGCAACATTGTGACGGTGCGAAAAAAAAAAAAAAATGAAAACAGTCCAAAATACAGAAAAAAAACTTTATTGATGTTCTGTGTGCCTCAGTCTAAAATGTTCTACAGTAAATTAGGTAATGTTGTACACATTTTGAAGTTACCATGAGTATTCTGAACAGATAGAAGCTGGCATCACACCTTGACACACACACTCGTACAAAAGCAAACACAATTTCTGCTTTCTTAAAGAGTGCATGTAGAAAAATTGGAGGACAGTAGTGCACACCTGGAAGAGCAAGAACCACTGCAACCACCTTGAACATTCATCATTTAAGGGGATGTGAACATTACTACACCTCAAAGAGAACACATTTCATCCATTCAAGTTCCATATGTGACAGAATAAGGCCCCGACTCCGAAACAGCAGATTTTCCGTTGTGACCACCGTGACGTTTCATGGTTTTCCCAGTGTGCTTCTACTGGACGCCTGATGATGTGTTTTGTTGTTTTTTTTTGTTGTTTTTTTTTTATATAACCACAGTTGAAACTGATTGGGTCGTTCAGCTGAAAGCACGTCCACTATGTTCTCTACTTACAGTTACATAACTGTTTACTATACTGTAGCATTGGCAAAAGCCCAATACTTCCTTGAGGGCAACAGTTCATTTAAGGCTTCTTATAGTTGACGCTTGATGCCAAAAATAAAATAATAGAATGGCAATAAATTAAGAATATATGTCACAGAGAGAAAAAACACATTGTTTTAGATTTGCAAAATCACTCTAGTTAACATTCTGTTGTCCAAATGTCAAATAAATAAAGTTAATACTGATGCTGCACTGTTAGAACAGTACATATAGTGTAACACTATTTTATACAAACCTTGAAATGAAGGTACAGCCAATATGCAAGGCACAACATCTGACTAAATTCTGATGAGGAAGCTTTTTAAAAAATGTTAGTTGTTTCTCCCACTAATCAGAAGACATGACACAACAACGTCAGACAGTAAATACAGCTGAATCCCAGTGTTTGACTGTAAACCCTCACGGACGTGGACCGTGTATTTTCAGTGTGTCGGTCTCCAAGGTGCTCGAGGCCTTAGAATAAAAACATGTTGATGACTGTTCCGCCCTTCTGCATGGGGAGAACACCATCACATGCTGCAAAATGTACGCTTTTGTTTGCATGGGTGTTTTATTAGTGTGATGTTAACTGCTTAATAATCGCCTTAGAAGTGTAAATGTCTGAGGAAGACCAGATAACTGGGATTCAGCTGTCAAAATATGCTGACTCTAGAAAATGCAATAAGTGCATGTAGTTAAAGGGCAAGGATGAGATATTGTGTTATAGTTTCACTTTTTTTTTGTCTTAAGACGGAACTTGTGCAAATACAAAGTAATATGACTTACGAGTCAAATTAGCAACAGTGAAATAATATTTTTTGTCCAATTTGTGACAATTTGGAAAAGTTATTGGGGTCTCAACTTTGCCCTTTATGTTTAATAAATATCTACACATACCGTTTTGAGTGTAGAAATACAGACTGTAACTACTGCATCCTCATATGTCACAGACTTGACTCCATTCATGAAAATACAAGATCTCTAAGGCAGAATCAGGCACTAGATAATTCAACTGTGGCTGAAATTCATTCTCAAAGGCTACCCAAAGAAAAGTGATTAGCTAGCCTCCTGAAATGTACCTTGAAATGTTCATACGGATGTAAACATTCATGATATTGCACTCAAGCAGCATACTAACATAGTACACACACTTTTAGAATTATAAAGTGCTTGGATGTAAAAAATATTTAAGCAGGGACAATGGTCAGAAACACTTCTTACCATTCCTATGTCAAATTTTTCATGTGTTTTTTTTTTATTATGAAAACTTCAACGGGTGGAACACGCCACAGCAAAATGAACCACTGTTTTGTGTGCAGGCCGTAAACAGTGTATCTCAGATGAGCTACCTGAAGCAAAATGATACAAAGAGGCTATGTTTTGGTTTCGGTATTTACACTCATCCGCAATATGCCAATCAAACAATCTTCCCGTGCTCTCTGGCCTGCAAAGAAGAAAACATAAACAAAATGAGTCATCCCGACATCGCCATATGAATGACAAGATGCATTCCCCTCACGAGTCGATTTCTGTAACAGGCCTCAGAGGCGGTGGATACTTCAACCCAAATTGGATATTACACAGCTGTAGTAGATGTATTTAACTCATCATCCATTTGCAGTTCCCTCCATTAGTCCATTTACGCATCTATTGATCGTCCCTTCCCTCTTCCTGTCTCCCACACTGACCTTGTCGCTGCTGGTGGAGTGTGCCGGGTGTGTTTCTCCTGACTCCAGACTCAGGACAGACAGACCGGAGTCTATTAGTTCCTCTATAAAACAGAACCGACATGAGCTCAGCGGCAGACAGAGGTCGCACAAGTACACACATTCTTTACTCGGGTAGATAGGTGGGTGTCAAAACACAAAGAAGAACCGATTCATTAAAGTAAAGATAAAAATGTACAAGCTCTGAAATCTAAAAGTCAAAAGTATGGTCTCAAACTATTACTTCAATTCATGGTGCCTTTTCTCTGTGGTCAAGTCTTGTTTATGTCTTTCTATGTGTTTTATGTCTACATCTGTCTGTTCACTAAGGCATCGCATTTTTCTGTTATTGTTACTTCCACATAAGTTCAACTCAGTGTTTGTTTAAGAGACGTGCTATAATGCTTCTGAAAAAAGAGCCAATAATAATAATCCTTATCAAATGCAAAAAAAAAAAGAGTAGAAGGGACATATATCTGTGGTGAAATGTAGGGAGTACAACCTTAATTGCAAATAAATAGGGATGTGGTGTAAAAGGCCAATAAAAACAGGATGTAACAAGTGGTTCCAGGCACAATAAACCCCGCCCCTCGCACATATTGTAGCTTATTTTGGCATCGATCCAGCTGATGTCATCACGTCTATCCATGTAGTCATGTCAACATATCAATTGCCTCTATATATGTGCCAAATTTGAAGTAAACTGAAACAAAATTGATGTTTTTATAGACATTTGAAATTTCACCCATTGTAAGTAAATAAGAGAAGAAAAAAGAATTTAAAAATTCATAAAAAATTTACATTTTGACCTATTTTCCCCAAAAAATATAATCAGATCTATTTTGGATCGTTGGCAATATATAATTCCAATTTGGCACGAATTCAACCAATAGTTTTGCTGCTACAATCATGAGAATTTTCACTCATTATAAGTAAACAGGGAAAAAAAAGATTTCAAAAATTCATACAAAATTTTAACTTTCATTTACTGTTCTCAAAATGTAATGAGGTCTACTCTGGATCACTGGCAGTCTATAAAGTCAATTTTGTATGAATTCAACCAACAGTTTTGCTGCTACAATCATGTAAAATTTCGCTCATTATAAGTAAATGGGGGAGAAAAAAAAGATTAAAAAAATTCATTAAAAATTTTTACTTTGACCTAATTTTCCCAAATTCTAATCACATCTATTCTGGGTCACTGGCAATATATAATCCCAATTTGGTAGGAATTCAACAAATAGTTTTGCTGCTACAATAATGTGAAATTTCACTCATTATAAGTACATGGGGAAAAAAATATTTAAAAAATTCATACAAAATTGAAACTTTGACCTACTGCTCCCAAAATGTAATGAGGTCTACTCTGGGTCACTGGCATCTACAACCCCAATTTGATATGAATTCAACCAATAGTTTTGCTGCTAGAGTGATAAAAAACAAAACAAACCAATAACAAAACCCCTTGCCCTTAATGATGTGCAAATGTCAAACCCATATAATGCAATAGAACATAGAAAAACAAATTACACATTAAAAAAACCCTATGATTTTAAGAAAAAAATGGGTGATTATAAATTGGATGGCAGCAACATCTCAATATTTTAGAAACCATAATCTCTGAACCAAACTACAGAGGGTCTATAGTTGTCAGCGGTCTATTCTAAAGCCTGTGTCTGTGATGGTGTGGGGGTGCATTAGTGCCCATTAGTATGTATACAGCAGTTAGAGCAACATATGCCCCAATCCAGACAGCATCTTCAGGGAAGGCCTTTCATATTTCAGACAACATGGTGCCTCTATTACAGCAGCAGGGTAGAACCGCAGATCAGACGAGAACGGAGAAGCATTAATCTCTCCAAACGACGCAGCTTGTCTCATCACTTCAAACATTTCTATACTGTTGTGATGCTGCACGCTGGAAAATATGGCCTTGTCCCAATTTGGAAGATGTGTTGCTGTTATCAAGTTACCTCATTTACATTTTCTCAGTTTCAACATTTGACATGTTCTATATGTTCTTTCTGGAGTAAAATATAGGTTTATGAGATCTGCAAATCACTGCACTGTTTTTTTTATTTATTTATTTATTTTTATTTGACACAGTATCCCAACTTTTTTTGGAATTGAATTGCATGGATACCTGAAAATTTTTACTACAGTTCAAAAACCGTATTTGTACTTAGCTACATCCCACCTCTGGCTACAATATTATCCAGATGAAGGTTGTAGACGGGCTGGAGTGAACGTACCTGTGTTTGTGTTGCTGATGTTGCACTTGGCCACCTCTACCGACTGGTCCAAGTTCTCCTGCAGGGAGGCGCAGGCTTTTTCAGCAGGGGGGGAGCTGAGAGCTGTGGGGGGGCTGCTGTCCTTTTTAGTACATTCAGTTTCACAATCCTGCTGCTGGGTAACGGGAGCACAGTGACCTCCTCCCTGATCCTGAAGACCATAACCGTCCTCCTTGGCACTTTCAAGCTGCTGCTGCTGCGTCTCCTGCACTTGGTGTTTGTTTTTTTTAGGAGAGGAGGTTTTCAAGGAGCTCGGACCCCTGGACTCTAAACTACCAGACTCCTGAGATCCTGTACTGCTGTGTCTCCCCTTTATGAGTTCCTCAGAGAAGCGAACTTTCTTCTCTGACCCCCGCTGGGAGGAGGAATCTGCTTTTCCTTGTGTGAGGGTGTCTTCTTGTAAAGTAGCTGGGGATACACTCACTTCCTCAGGTGTATTCGCCACATCTGGGCTGAGCTTCGTTTTTGTGTCCCCGTCTTTCTGATCTGCTGCCTCGGGATCTGTGAGGGCATCAAGTTCCTCCAGGAATTCCTCCAGTGTTGCCTCAGAATCCTAAGGGAGCAGATTAAACAAACAAATGAATTATTATTAATGACGGTGGGACCAAATATGTCGCCGTACATCATCTGGTAATATGTTATTGATATACGAACACCAAATATCAATATTTGTATGAAAATCCAAGGTACAGGGTAGACATGGAAGTTTCTGTTTGTGTTCATCTTAAAGATACACAAAACTAAAATCCATTTCTGAATAATTACCTGTTTTCATTGGCTTTACCTACTGACTTTTAGCAAGATAACTCAAAAAGTTACGGACAGATTTTGATGAAATTTTCAGGAAATTTTGATAGTGGCACAAGGAACAAATGATTATATTTTGGCATTTTGGTGGTGGTGGGGGGGCTTGGCAGATGGCTTTTCTAGTTCCTACTTTTTTTCCTTTTGGTCTAAAAGTTTTAAGGGTAGTTCTTCTCCTTCAGACACAAAAACATTATGAACTGTTGTAGATGATTTTCTTCCGACATATCAAATATCATAGACTCACTATCATGACACCACTGTTACTAAAAACAACAAGTTTGACTTTCACTCCTCATTTTTTGTCTACAACATTACATTATTAGACAATACATTCTTTGAATTTACAGGAAACACAGCTTGAGCTCTCACCTGTAGGCTTTCTCCTTCTTCATTCGCCTGCCATCTAAAAAAAAAAAGAGACTTGTGTCAAAAATGTAGAATAAGCACACAGTCAAACTGCTGTGATAAAATATGCTGTTTTATTTTAAAACAAAACACAATACGACATTGCACGATCAGGAAAAGTAGAAATAACATAGCTCTTGTTTCTGAATCTGTGTTTTGCTCAATTCAGTCTCGTATTTCGGATCATACATATTCAGAGGTAAAGGGTCTGAGTTCAAAACTTTATCTACATGCAAGTAAATTGAGCAAATTTTACTAATATGTAAAAATTTCTACTTTTATCCATGATGTTGTTGGATTACTGGGTTAATGTGTATGTTACGTTTTAGTTCTGTAGATTTTTAAGGTCAAGCACATGTAACTACTTTATATGATGTTGCTTATCCTCGTGAGACCCAGCAATGCATTTTTGTATTATAGAAGGGACAAGAGTTTCACAGCTTTACATTAAAAAAAAAAAAACTGCAAAGGAAATGCCATAAAAATAATAATTTACCTGAAAAAAACTGCTGCATGATGCTATTTCCAATCAAGTCAATTATTTAATGTAAAAAAAGCCAAAACTTTGACTTTCCTGGGTCTCAGGAGGATATATACAGTTTAATCTTCCACAGAGCTCGACAAGAACATCATATATTTGTCTAAAAGGTCAACTTCTCATGCGTTCAGACAAAACGACTGGTTTTCAGCTTTGTGGTAACGCATTATCCAGTGAATCCAAGAGGGTTTTAAAAGAGAATATTTAGGTTAAGAGGGATGAAAATTTTCTCAACACATTAAGAAATACGTCATTTATAAGCTTATTACAAAGATTCAGAATCAACATATATGGACAGAAATGTAATGGAGTAAAACCTACAATATTTGCCTCTGAGATGTAGAGGAGTAGAAGCATTGAGTCACAAAAAATGGAAATGTTAAAATAAAGTTGAAGTACTTTACATTTGTAGTGCAGTACAGTATTTGAGTATATGCACACAGACAAACCTAGAAACCACTAACTAACTGTATTTAATTTAATTCTGCCGTCAGAGATGAAAAAAAAATCACACATATTTACTCAAGTAGAAACATAGATACAGATGTAAAAAAAATATTCTGGTAAAAGAAAAATAGACCCAATGTTTTTACTGGAGTCTAACTATGAAAATATTAGCTCTGAAATATACTCACAGAGTAAAAGTATTTCTGCATTTCTACCTGAAGTTGTGGAACCTCATATCATCCAGGTCAGTATTAGCATTTATTTCTCTAGAATCTTATTATAAAGAGACAACACCTTTTCTCTGCGATCGAATCCCTTTCTTATCTTTGCCTGGTTATGTCAGTAAAAAAAAAAAAAAAATCCTGTTATTTTACAGAAAAAAACTAGCAGCTCAACAATACTGTAAAACACACATCAAACTGTAAACATATTTACGGAGGACCACATATTAAAAAAGTTAAATTGTTAATTGTTTTTCAATTTACAGTTTTATTTTCTCAAAACAATAGAAATACATAATTTCTACATATAAATCAAATCTGGTTATGTTTAACATACTTCTTCCTGTAAAAAATACAGCTATATTTGATTTAATCGTTAACACAAAAATATTTTCCAATAAACTTTCCATTGTATTTTCACTTACAGGTTTTTTTTTTTTATGTTGCAATTTTACAACTTTCTGGTGTTAATGCTACGGTCATTTTTTACAGCGTACATCTGTCATTTACTCTATATGCTCAGAGGAAACATCTTTTCAGGGTTATTGTATTATATATTTAGGATGAAATTGGCCTTGATATAAGGAATCTGCACTATTATACAAAGGATAAAATAATAACGCCTCTGTAATATATACAAAACAATGTAACAAGCCTGTTTTTACAGTGTAAGAAGTACAAATATTTACAGTAAAATGCACAAAAATAAATAGTCATCTAAAGTACAGATAGCTGAAAACCCTCCTGAAGCAGCGCAACAAAGTATTAGTACGGTTTTATTTCCCACCTCTGTCCACCGTTGCCTTGAATCACATTTGGATTTATTACCAGCTCTGACAGCCTGATAACAAGAACCTGTCAGAACACACCTCGGCGCTATTTTACTTCCATCACCTACAAAATCATCTGGCAAATTACTCATTGGTATTGAAAGGATAAAAAGCCTCCATGCTAGGTCTGTAGTCTGAGATTATGAGCAATGCTTGTGTAACAGCACACCCTAAAAGCCTCCTCGACACCCAACACAGTAGCCGGTTTCTCAACAGAGCAAAGCAGCACCAAAATGAATACAGCGAGATGTGAATGAAGCCTTCTGGGTTATTTAGTCAGCTGCTACAACTGCTAAATCTAGTCTCATGACATCCAGGGGAACTTGTACATTGGGGCACAGTGCAGGGAAACAACAACTTTCTTACATTCTTTTACGCATTTTCATTTTTCATAGTACATTTTCTTGGGATAGCGTTTGGAAGCTGAGTCATCGTTTAACATCGGAGCGTTTGTGTGTTTGTGTGTGGTATCACTGGGATGTCGTTTGGCCAATACTGACCTCCTGGCCCTCCCAGTCAGACGGTCTTTTCCTTTTGCTTTGCTGCTCATCACTAGAACATTTTTAGCTCCCTTGTCTTTTCCTCGCTTCTCATGACCTAGGGCAGACCAACATCGAGTTAGCCACAATGACATCATCCATCGGTCCATTGTAGACCACGTAACATCCTTTATTGCTTTAATGAACCGTACATTCATCGCGGACATCAGGTTTTAATAGAGATAGGTCAAAATTATGAACAAGTGGTGCCAGGCACAGCAAACCCCGCCCCTCGCACCTATTTCGCCCATTATAAGTAAATGGGGAGATTTTAAAGATTCGCAAAAAATTTGAACTTTGACCTACTGTTCCCAAAATGTAATACAATCCATTTTGGGTCAATGGTAATCAATAAAGTCAATTTTGTATGAATTCAACCAATATTTTTGCTGCTACAGACATGTGAAATTTTGCTCATTTTAAGCAAATGGAAAAAAAAAAGAAATTTAAAATTCATAAAAATTGTTAACTTTGACCCACTGTTTCCAAAATGTAATGACATCTATTCTGGGTCACTGGCAATCTATAAACTAAATTTGGTATGAATTCAACCAA
>JAPTYQ010000016.1:16446398-16458135 GCA_029814465.1 Ostorhinchus cyanosoma | reverse complement strand
CCGACCACAGTGAACATTTGACAGATAAACAGAACCACAGTGCTTCAGTTTCACACTCAGTTTGTCATGTCTGTTATTTATTGTGATTGTCTCAACTCACCATATCTTCGTTATTAATATTTTTTTTTTAATTTTTATCTATTAGTAGAAATTTCAGGTGACCCCATGGTTGAAAGACACTGCTGTAGTCCATAATGTTGGAAAACAGTATTTTTTATGACAGGATTTATTCTTGATAAAGTGTAACAGCGTCTCAATCATTGTACCTGGTCAAAGGTATTTAGTAAAGTGTATAAAAAAGGAATAAAAAGGGGAATGTGTCTGAAAACTAAATTATTCCACCTTTATGGGTAATGGTGTATTTATCCAAACTATCATTTAATTTACAGTACGTCTGAAAATATGATCAATTTCAAGATTTATTTTCACATTGCTATTCTCACAGCAGACCAGGATAAAGAAAAGCTCACTGAAGAGCAGGAGGTGAAGAACGAGGAAGAAGAACAGCAGGAAGGGCAGGAGGAGGAAGAGGAGGAGGAGGAGGCTTCTGGTGATTCCGGCTCAGGTTCAGGTTCAGGTTCAGAAGAGGTACGACAACTTTTAGATTCTTTAAGCATTACTGGTTCTATTCCGCTTCATGTCACAGCACAATGAATAATGGAATAATGTCATTTTGTGTCATCTTTTACAGGAAGGAGGAGAGGATGGAAAGGTATTTTAATTTTGATTGATAACTACAGTATACAACATTTTCTCTGCTTCTGAAAGTAGTTTCACCACTGCTCTGATCATGTTTGCAGGGAAAAAAGAAAGGTCATGGGAAGAAACGAGGACAAAGACGAGGAAAGGATAAAAAAGAGAAAAAAGGGAAAAATAAAGACTAAAGATGCTTGAATCATGTTCTTGTTGATGATAATGTAAAGAACTGAACACCAAATCTTGAATAAACTAATCTTGTAAAATGACAGGTTTTTTTTCCATCATTCACAAAAATAAAAACATGCAGAACATTAAAAACAACAAAAACAAAACACACACACACACAGTATGGGCTGTTTTGCAAAGTGCATCTCTCCTAATGTTCACAAACTGCATATTTGCAATTTAATGCTTCAACACAGATCTAAAAGATCATTTATAGTTTTAGTCATTTTTTTTGTTTGTTTAAGGCTGTTTTAATGTGCTCATTACTCTCTAGGACAGTGTTTCAGTCAGAAATGTGATGATGTGGGTTTGTGGGAAATATTTCTGCCATAATAGCAACATTAAAGAGGCAAAAAATTTTAAGTTACAACACATCAATTACTACCATATATCTAACTCTGACTACTAGTGGAGATACTCTGGGTATGAATGAGACAGAACAGACATTTCTAATCCTTAATTTTTCTTGGCTCCATTCATAGCTGGCATTTCTAAATGCATTTGTTTGTTTGGAGAGAAAACAAGAAACTAGTGTTTTATACTACTATGAATTTAATAGTGTCATTTTAATGTGAAATGTTTGAGTATAGGACAAAACAGGACCACTGACAGGCAATTTGACAAGATTTTAACAACGGTATAAAATACTTTCAATGGCAGCATTACATTAATATCTGGACTTGTATTTAATTAACACATTAATCACGGGCTTAGTAATCCAACCGTTTGTCCACAACAGTGAATGGGAGATGCTCCTGGCAGTGTAATGAGTCATGATGAGACTGAAATAATATTAGAAGGACAGTTCCCCTTCACATAAAGTCTATCACAGACAGGGATACAGCATTCAGTGATTCAGTACGTTCCTTTCTTACTAAACAAATCTGTTATTTACAGATGTCAGTGGCTCAGTTAAAAGCAAAACAAATGGCATCATCGGTCGAGAACAAAGAGTTTCCAGTTATTAGTCGGTCGCATTTCAAGTGATCAGAGGGGGGGGATTGTGTGAAAACAAAAACAGGAGAAAAAGAACCCATCATGAGGTTGTCGTGTATGTTTGAACCACCTCCCTTCCCATTATGCAGTGCTTCAGAAGAGTCCGTTGACCTGTTCGGTATCAGGGTCCAGGTCAATATCATAGAAACAAGGCCTGGTGGGAAGGCCGGGGATTGTTGGCATCTGTAAGGAAGACACAAAGAAAGAAAGCAGAATAAATGATTAAGACTAGTATAATGAACACTATGGAAGGTGCATATCTGACATTTGTAAAACTGCAGACTTTTAACCAAACACTGCACAGACTATATATGATATACAGACAAAAATACAATGACACATCACACCTATAGTTTGTAGGGCTTCCCATTCTCATATTTATATTATCAGGAAAAAAAATGTTCATGTCAGTTTTTGTCAATAATTAACACAACAAATGCACTAATGTCAATGTTTCTTCTAAGTTTAAAGGTCTATTTTACTTCATGACTGAAAGTTGATGAGACCAGATTATTACTTGTGCCTTAACCCTATAACACCAAACGTATCATATTTGATTCATGAATTTTCAAGGTGATACTTTATCAGTGTGATATTTTTTTCTTCAAAAACCTGATGTATATAATTGCATACATGCAATTCATGGATAATCCACCAGGGGGGAGAAATTCATTCATCAGAGGTCTTTCCAGTGACACTACAAGACTGTCATTAATGAGGAAGGAGGCAGAATTTTGACAATTTTGAAAAGGAATTACCAATTTGTTAGACATATATGTGTTATGTTTTTGTTTGTTCAAAAATAATAATATTTGAGCATTGAGACCAAATGTGTAAAATATGATACAAAATACAAACTCTTGCATGGAAAGTGATATTTGAAAAACATTTTTCTTTTGGTTGTTCAGAAGGACCAAAAAAAGGCTCCAGTTTCAAAGAACTGGTATTTTCTGTCAGTGATTTAATGGTTCAGGCTTTACAGGGTTAAAGTGATAATTCATGGTGAGAACTTGACAAATATTTCAGAAATATAGATGCAGAATATTTAAAAAAACATAAATATCTCAAGCATTTTAAAAGATTTTTTTTTAAATGACACTATAAATAAAATGTTGAGTGCAATATTCATAGTAATATAAAATGACATATCTGTCATTGCTTTGTTGCCTGACGCCCTGTTAGCAAAAAAATATATGAATTCAATGTATCCTAATGACTTTGTTCATATTCTGTATTTTCTGATGAGTAATTTTATCACTGCATTTTAAATCAAGATTTCTTTAAAATTAAGAGACAGTAATTAGAATTTAAGAGGTCTTTACATTTTTAAATGTACTAAAATGAGGACAAATGTTAAGTCTAGATGCATGTCAGGTGTGGGTGTGAAACTATGGAATGGACTTGATGAATTTAAGTTGTTCACTTTTTTGACAAAGTTTAAAAAAATGCCTTAAATATAAAATCGTTCAGGAATATTAAGTTGAGATGGTAGACATGCTTTTTTGTTGTTTATTTTTTTGTTATAATGAGAATGCTCGATGCTGTACACATTTAATTGAATCTATGTAGTATATCAGGTGAAAAGGATGGACAAAAAAATAAGCTTTTGCTTCTTAGCCTATTCTTTTTTTGGTTTTATGTTTGTTGTACTGGGTGCAACGATTGATGTACAGACCAAAAATAAACACTCAATACACCTATTCGGTAAAAGCAGGCAGGGTCACACCCTTTCTGATGTGGTCTACAGGTTTTAACTTCAGAAAAATGAGGAATGGTGGTTAAACACAAATATGATGTTTCCTTATATGAAGAAAAATACAGTTCTTGAAAGGTGCAGTTTATTGTATTACAGTAAGGGAACATCAAAAACAGACGTTATATCACAGTCTCTACAACTAAACTCAGATCATACATAGACGTTAATTACTGCTCCTGATTCGTTATCTCTTGGGTAACCTAGTCTAGTAAAATCCAGTCGAGTCTTTGAAATCTGGGTGTTGTTTTCCACTCAGTAACGTCTCTTAAGCATCGCACAAAAACATTAATTACAAACTGCTTTTTCCAGCTGAGGAACATTTCTAAGCTGACAACCCTGGAGCAACTTGAAATGATCATTTGTTTGTTCCTGCTTAGATTATTCCAACAGCCTTTTTACTTGTCTGAGTCACAAAGAGCTCCACTGCCTCCAGGCTCCAGCATCACAGCGGTTTGAGCAGAACTACACTGGCTCCAGTTCATTTTAGGTCTCACTTTTAGAGCTTTAAACGGTCAAGCTTCTGCTTACATGACTGAAATGTTATACTCCTACACACTCTGCCACTGCCTCTGCACACCATAAACTCTGGTGGGTCTTCTAAAAAACAGCTGTAGAGCCTATTGTTCAGAAAGGCTTTTAGTCAGGTGTGAGGTTTTTTTTTTTTTTTTTTACATTATGTGTTTTACTTTAACGGATTTTACTGGTAAACACTTAGCGAATTCCTTGTGTGAAAAGTGCTATGCAAATAAAGTTTACTTATACATTTCAAGTAGCTCTTCAAGAACAAAGTATCCAAACAGCTGAAAATCACTATAATCATTAAACTGCAGCCATAACTAGGCTTACGCTGTCGGAAGCAATGACTAGGGGTATATCTCCGAACGCCCCCAATCCTTAATGATGTCATGACATGAGGCGTCCCCAGGTCATGACCTTTCATTTGCACTTGATTTAAAGTCAATCAGACAAATAGTTCCAGAAATATGAACAAAAGAGTGTTTACTGATTTCAAACTGTCGAGCGGCCCCTTGTGCCAATCTAGAAATGGTAAATGGTCCAAAATCGAATAACTTTTTCCTTTCCATGATATTCATTGATATGGAAAATATGGAATTTCTAAACCCAATATTTTTAAAGTTATCACATTAACAGGAAGGATCCGCTGCCGGCGGACCAAAAACAGAATTACAAAAACCACTAAACCTGTCCCTTGGCTTGACAGATGTGTCCATGACAAACAAACACAAGAAAGTGTGTGTTTCAGCGGTATTCACTGAAGAACATTCCTAGATGAGAATTATGTAATGCTGTGGATAAATACAGCATTTTATTTTCCATTTTTCTCTTTCTTAACAAACCCTATTTCTTTTTTTTTGGAGCTGCGAGGGATGAAGTTTTAAGGGTTGGTTAACAAAAAAGTAAATGTCACATAGATTATCATTACTTTTCCATTCACTTGGGGATCATCCTGTCCCATTTTTGCTGCTTATTATATATTATTATGATAAACTGCAACTCCCCCTCCAGAATTCTACAGACAGAAAACACTGTGTTGTTTAACATGAAGAGTAACTTACAGTGCCGACCAGCGGGAACAGAAAACCAGCTCCCACACTGGCTCGGATGTCTCTGATTGGCAGGACGAAGCCCGTGGGCACACCCTTCTTATCGGCCTCATGAGAGAGCGACAGGTGGGTCTTTGCCATGCAGATTGGAAGACCGCCAAAACCCTGAGGAGAGACAGACAAAATGAAATTATACTGCATTTACCCCAGGCCTATTCAAGCGTTCCACATTGGATTATGATGATGTACACTGACAGCAGCAGCCGGCAAAACAGGCCTGGCAGGACACATGAAAGGAGGGAACCGAGAGCAAAGGCAGCTGACCTGTTTGGTGTAGAGCTCCACCTTGTGTTGGGCCTCTGGAAGGAGCTCAATATCATCAGCACCGTAGATCTTCTGCGCGATTATGCGAATCTTATCTGCAATTGGGAGCTATGGAAAATGGAAAATGCAAACACAGCTGTTGGTGAAGTACTATAGGTGAATTAAATATCTGGATTAAATATACTAATCTCAACTAAATGACTGGATATACTATATATATATTTTTAAAAAAAAGGTAATTTCTGAAAGTGGAAGAAAATCATTAACCTTTATGTCATATTTTAGCTTTTTTTTTCATATCTATTGTCACGCTATTTCCACTGCTTTTGTGTATTTCAGTAAAACAGTTATAATAATAAATATACATACAATAAATTTAAAAATATGTGGTGGTAATAACTTATTAGTAATTACAGGGTGTCTGGAGGTTTGAGGAAGTGAAATTTATGCCTTTTTAAGATGTTTTTCCAAGGCATCTTTGATCAAATTTAAGACTTTACATTCACAAAAACATCAGTAGACAGGCTGCACATTTATTTCTGAACCAGTCTTAACCATGTTACAATCTAATTAACCTTACATTTACATTCCTCCATGACTATTGTTTCTGCTACTGATGTTCAAGCTGCTAAAGTTCATATATGAATCCCTCCACCCGTGAATCATCATTAGTGGCTCCACTCATTCCAATCTGTGTTGAGCTAAAATACTAAATAATGACAAATTCTTTACAAAGATTTTAGGGCAAATATAAGAATATCGTTTATTGTAACTGCGGAACTTTTAAGACCTGTGAGTGCCGGATTTAACTATTAATGATCAATATTAAGAATATTTAAGGCCTTAATTTAGGACAATCAAATTTGAGACTTTTTAAGGATCTGCTATGTACATATTTTGTTTACAGAGGCAAACAGAAATACAATTTTATCATCAGGTTTAGATTTTACTAGTGGCATAAAATAAACCAAAAAAGACAATTAAAAAAACACCAAAAGAACTGCAGCAATCCAGTTTAGAGCCCATACCTCCAGATCATAGAGGAATTTGAAGTTGCTGGGGGCCTCAGAGGCCCTTTGGACAGCCTGACCCAGGGCCATAGCCCCGGCTCCGCCCTCTGCCCAGTGGGAGCAGCGCACAGCGTCAAAAGCTCCAGCGGCTTTGGCCATCCTGCAGACCAAGTCCAGCTCAGCCTCGGTATCGGTCCTAAAAAAAAAAAACAACAAATAAGCATTTCCCCACTCATCAAATAAAACCCTATTCCTTTTTCTACTTGTCATCCATCACTTACTTGAAACCGTTGACGGCGACCACCACAGGTACTCCGAAGTGCTTTGCGTTCTCTATCTGCTTCCTCATGTTGCTGCAGCCGTTCTCCAGCAGCTCCAGGTTCTACATGCACCCAAGGAAATTAAAGACAGCAATTCGTACCAGTGTTTATGAAGTTTTATGCTTAAATATATTGTTTTGCACACGTGTTGAGACCAGGTTCACACTGTATTAAACAACTTCATCATTTATCTGCAGCTCATGAAGTGGACACAGTTTAGCACATTTCTGCATTACCTCCTCCACATATTCCTTGGGCAGTGGCATCCCAGCAGTGACCTGAACAAAAAACACAGTATAGCCATTTTCAATTATACAAGAATTCCCCAAACTCAACTAGTCACAAGGCTGCACATCAAGGCATAGTAGTAAGAAGTATTAATCTGTGATATACAGTAGAATCAGCAGGAGTTGTAATTTTTACTTTGTGCAAGAAGAATGAGATTAATTTGCAGACAAGAAATACTGCTGTGAAGATTGTGTAGATTCCGAAATCTTAGATAGCAGATGAAATTGAGCAAATTTACCGTGGGTCCTCCACCGTGCATCTTCAGGGCTCGGACAGTGGCCACCAGCACCACCACATGGGGCCTCAGACCTGAGTAGCGGCACTTTATGTTGAAGAACTTCTCCATTCCAATGTCAGCACCGAAACCAGCCTCTGTCACTGCATACAAGACAATCACAGGAGTAGATGACCCTGAGTAACATCACACAGCAACACAACATCTGTTAAACATTTGTTTATCTCAGCTCCTCTTACCTACAAAACCCTCAGGTCCCACCAGCTTTAAAGCAATTTTATCAGCCAGGATGGAGGAGTTTCCGTGGGCGATGTTGGCAAAAGGGCCGGCATGAACAAACACAGGGGTTCCCTATGGAGTCACAAAAGTTATGTCATATAAAAGCCTCACATTTATCAAATCACAAAATATATTTTTAAAAATATAACTTGAAAACTGCACCAAAACAAAACCTTACTGAAAGAAAGGTTGTTTAAAGTCATATGAGCTTATATGATCTGTTTTACCTCCAAAGTCTGCATCAGATTTGGTTTGATGGCATCTTTCATCAGCACAGTGAGCGCCCCACTCACACCCTGTAAAGGAAAACATTTTATCCACTGACAACATTATTATCCTGGTTGTTCACCCAGATCTTTTTTATACTTGTAATTTATTATGCATAGTATTTGCTCGTGTATTCTATTTTTTACTTATACCGAGTTTGGGATAAACAACGTATTCATCCATCATCTATGACCATCTTTTGGAACTAAAGAAAAGCAAGTTAGAAAACGGCCACTGACCAGGTCCTCTGTGGTAATGGGCTCTCCATTTCGACTGGTGGCCACAACCATCTTGGCCAGACGCCGGCGCATGTCCTCCAAGCTGCTGGTGAGAGCGAGCACTGCCATGATTTCACTGGCCACTGTGATGTCAAACTGAGCCTATAAAAGAAACATCAGGATAGAGAATGTGTATTGTTAAATTAAGGTTTTATCTGTTTTGCAAAATAATTCAAAATTTGTTCCTTATTCATTGATCAAACAGAGTAGTAGGTGTATAATTTGTTGAGGTGTTTTGTAAATTGCCACTAGAGGGCCCCAAAGTAACAAACTTTACCTCTCTTGTGTATCCTTTTTCAGTTGGAGATTGTCCAACGGTGATCTTCCTCAGGAATCGATCATTGGTGTCCAACACTGTAAAATTAGATGCATTTCAAGTTCATATTGGGACACACAGCAGAGCAATTATAAGAAATATCAAACTGTGTGGATGTTGGTACCTCTCTGCCAAGTGACAGAGCTTGGGTCCATGTCCAGGCGAGCAAATCGAGTGATCTCTTCTTCGGTAAGAGTGGAGGGATCCGTCTTCTCTATGCCCAGTTTCTATACAGATATAGAAAGCTGAAAGTTAAGAGGTGGCCTGCACTTGCACCCGAGCTAAATGGACCTGAATGTTATTGTGATAATCTGCAATCTATGTTGTGGTAATATGACATGACAAATATTCAAAGATGCATATTCAGTGCACAGGGCCTATGTGTCCCTGCTTTAATAGGTAAACGCCTAACAGACAAAAACACTAAATTGCATATGCCATAATTAAGAAATGAATTCAATTATGTTTGGATCAAACTGTTTTTATTTAAATTTTCTTAACAATAAGCCTTTCACATGTGTTCACAGACATAGAAAAGTTTAGACAACCACGCATTTAAGAAAAATAACAGAAAAGACAACCAAAATGAGGGAGAAAATGGCAAAACGGGATAAAGGAAAAAAAAAAATTAATTCACTTCCACTGCCATTAAGCTATGTAATGCTTGATGATTATTTCTGCCTCATAACTAATTATTGTAGGAGACGTTAAAGCCAAACTAAGCTAATAGAATTTTTTTGTTGTTATTCCCTGTGTTTCAGGCAGTTTTTAGTGATGTGTTTATTGTAATGACAGGGAGAACACAATGTATTGATCAGCACTAGACCTGATGGTGACGGAGTGATCACTTACTTTGAGTCTGTTAATCTGAATGGGGGAAAACTTCCTCTGTCCTCCACTGAGCGGAACCAAACGGTTGTACAGAGCCTAGCAATGCATACAGAGACACAGAATGATCACTACCCATTCATTTACTTTGAGAATGTGTACTTTTTATGAACGCATGTTACAAGAAGGACACACCCACCTTGTCAGATTGCGTAGACTCGTGGAACATGCGAGCATCAATGGCAGCGGCTACCAAGTTGTTGGCAGCAGTGATGGCGTGAATGTCACCAGTGAGATGGAGGTTAAACTAAAGTAAACAAATGTTTTGAGTCAATTCCATGATATCTGTACACATAGTTGTGTCATATAGAGCCTTTATTGTAGTACCTCCTCCATTGGAATTACTTGAGAGTATCCACCTCCTGCAGCACCACCTGCAGACAGTAATTAAATGTAAGAGTTAAAAATGAAGCATCAACAGTCTGTAAACTTTTACCCAAGCTACATGTAGGTGACAGATAAAACCTGATCTTTGCTCATGTGTTCAACAGTGCAAGGGTACAGAAAACAGTGCAAATCACACTTAATCTTATGTTTGAACCTGATTTGAGTCACTAAAAGAAGACAAGAGGAGATGCACAGACGTCATATTTAGGGGGGAACACACCACTGATTTCGGACCATTCAGATCCACAATACTGTGTTCAAACTTGACCACTAACCTGAAATGTGAATGTTAGTAAGCTAAAGATGTCATGCATTTCATGAAATATTTATTGGTGAAGCATGATGTGAAGCCTTACAAAACATATGTAAAAATCAGGGTTGAGCCTCCAGGTTATTTGATGTCATATGTCGATGTGCAATTTCTATAAATTATCTCAGGACCAGAAAAAAAACACAGGTGTTTTGCAATCGATACATTCTGACACTTCACATAAATAATACAAGGGGGAGAAAATTCTCTCTCTTCTACCACCTGGTTTATATTCTTGGCATCATCTCCTATAAATACAACTATCACTGCCATGCAAAGGGCAAAATGGGTTCAAAACTGGTTCTTTATGGTTTTAAATAGTGGTGAAAATGGCAGTCGTATTAAAACAATTGCTTATACATACTCTACACAAAATTTAGCACTCTGAAAAGGAGTAGTAGTAGTACAAAAATAACAATATCCATGTGTTTCCAGTGCCAACTTGCTAACTGGGTCTCTTAGTAAAAGTTCAGAGTAGTTCTTTAAGGCCAAAATGGAACTGGAACTGGTGCTAAGCATTAATAAAAATAAAGGCCCCTAAAGCTGAGTTCAAAGAATTCAATGTTTCAAACCAGCGACAAATCACCAGTTATGGTTCTTTTACAACAGCTCATGCTGATGTTTGTCACAGTTTAATATAATAAAAAACCTGATCTGAACACTGAGGCTTATAGTGTGAGCACAGGAATAAGCGTCAGCCCAGAGTTCACCTTTGATGCCAAAGGTGGGCCCCTGGGAAGGCTGACGGACGCAGGCGAAGACGTTGAGCTTCATGTGGGCTCCCAGGGCCTGAACCAGACCGATGGTGGTGGTGCTTTTTCCCTCCCCGAGTGGAGTGGGTGTAATACTGCAGACAGAAAATCTTATCAGCACTAAAGCAGGATTCAACCCTAACCATAAAATGCTAAAAATATATTTTGTAGCTGATAATTTGGTCAAAATGTTTAACTTTTAAGCATGTCATTTATATTAGAAAATATTTGCATGTTATTATCTTGAGTTATTGTATAACTACAGCAATTATTCAATTACTTACATCAAGGACCAACTGTTGTCAATAAATTAGATGGAATCACTAAATTCTCTAATTCCAGCTTCTCAAATCTGAATATATTCTACTTTTTAACTCCTCTATTAATTGGTTATTAGTTTTTGTGTATTGTGAATGTACAACCTGAATATTTCTATGTTACTGACCAAACAAGGCATGTGAGGAGGTTATCTTGGACTGGTGGATATGTTTCATTATTTTCATTTAACTAATCTACAGATGATGTGAGAATGAGCATGATCTTTAGTCGTAGTCCTAGATTATTGCCTATAAAGTATTAGTGTCATAGAAGTAACATATACACAAAGCACATCAAAAGTAACTAAATAATGCATTCAGGGTGTATCAAGTAATAAGAAATATAGTTTGATCATACGTAGAAACTGAGACTAAAAATGCATAGAATGTATATATGACCAATAACACTCTTTACCCAGTGACCACCACATATTTGCCGTCTGGCTGGGCCTGCAGACGTTTGACGATATTCAGCTGGACCTTGGCTTTAGTTTTGCCGTAGAGCTCCACCTCATCCGAGAGCAG
>JAPTYQ010000016.1:16410098-16443498 GCA_029814465.1 Ostorhinchus cyanosoma | reverse complement strand
ATATCTTGCCTTTAGTTATTCTTTTCTCTGATTATTATTAGAGATGGAATCAAAGCCTCTTGACAACTGAACTACTCAAAGATTTTTTTTCCCCTTTATTTGTTGGTTCATCCAGTACTAGAAATACAACTTCTGCTGTTCATATGAATTGCATCCAGCTTCACAAAAGCTTGAAATGCCAGCATATAGAAAGGACATTAATAGAGTAATTTCTTTGGAGATAATATACTGCCTCTGCTAGTCTGGTTGGTGTGAATTGGCAGGTTTTCAGAATGCATTTTAAGTAGCTGCAAGTGTTTAGCTCGTCTCACTGTGAAGCTTGGATCTGAAGTGTGTGCTCACCTCTTCCTCTGTTGCCGTCTTTGGAAGCCTCATATGTGTTGCATTTATTCCAATCTGTTTAGAAAGAAGAGGAGTTATCGGGTTTAGTTACACTCACTTGTAAATAGTTAAATAGCTTTAAAGTGGCATTTAGATGTTTCCTTTACCTCAGCTGCTGCCTTTAGCTTCATGCTAATGTAAAGGTTTGAGTCATCACGGTCTCCAACCTGCAAAGACACATTTAATCACCATTTTATACTTTACAGATACGTGCTGATACAACATCACTTAAAGAAATGCAACTACCTTTCACAGAACATATTTGTACACATGCAATAACACACATCATCACATGCTCGTGGACATGCGGCTGACCTGCTAATGTCTCCAGGGGAAAGCCATGAGAGAGTACATAGCAAAATGAGCCACCAAAAAACACAATAACATGTTCCAGCCCTGCCCTGACTCACAACAAGCCCCATCTCATATTTACCTGTAAAACCACTAAACCAGGTCTGAAGTTGGGGTCCTGGAGTTTCATCTGCTCCACATCCTTCTTGAGGCGCTCCCTCACCTGCCTGAAAACAAGAACAAAAATTTTATTTAACAACAATCTTAGTACCTGAGCAGTAGCATCTATACTAACTATGCAGTAGCATAAGAATCTGATAATTACCCAAAGATGTTGAAACCAAAGGCCTACTACTGTTGAGACAATGGTAATCATTTCCATTCTTCAGCCATTAAATCTAGGTTTTGAATAGGAGGTCACTTCAGGATTGGTCTTATCTGTAGTCTTTGTCTTTATACATTTCAATGAGTCAATAATTTGTAAAGATTTCATCACTTTGCGTAGAGGGATGAGATAAGATACAGCTGAGCCAGCTTATTCAAATGAACCCATCATTACAAGCCAAACACTATTGGACTTCAGTTTACAACAATTATATTACATTTTTATATCTCTCATGTTTTATTACAACTTATATACGGTGACTTTTATTCTCTATTTATAAAAACCATTCAACTCTGTTTTATGCTCTCTGAGGCTGAAAATAGGAAGTGATTCACAAAAACTGTAAAATGTAGACTTACTATCACACTTAAAATGTTTAACCAAAATATAGATTTAGATAAAATGGTCTCAGAGTGGGTGACTCAGTGGGATCTCTGTTCATCACATGAACCTTATTGACAACATTGAATCACAGCATGTGGTTAATATTGATAAAGGATGCATGACACTGCTGAGAGACACCATCTAAACTAAACTTCAATGAAATTCACAACAAAAAGTTCACAGTAGCTATATTCTGACATTACACAAAGTGAATAGTGTTGACTTTTGGACATCTTATTTATCAGGTCTGAAATATGCTCTAATGGTTTAATTTGTCAGAGTTTTTAAAGAGAGTTTTTTTTTTCCTACCCAATATGCCCCACAACATGTTACATAGGTGTATTTTTTTTCCTACACATGCAAGGACCCACATTTGAGGATCATTCACAAACTACCAGTATCATATTGCTCATTGTGATTGCATCATAACAAGGACCCTAAACTCAGTGACAGCTGATAAAAAGGACTCATTCCCTGGTCACTGATAAACCACAGTCATATTCTTATAAACAACATTACAACAATACAGGACAGTGCACAAAGACATAAACATTTGGCTCTGATGCGCTTGGTTAATTATGGTTCTTTAGAGAGAACCAGCTGCAAACATTTTATTTTCTAAAATAAAACGACATCATTATTATAATACTTGCATTCATAAATACTTTCCAGCATAATGCATGGGATGTCAGCATTTTTCAAGCTTCGGAGATCATGAATGGTAACACATCCAAATGAAAGGACAACTGACCTCTTCAGAGATGAGAGGCTGCTTCTGTTGCACAAACTAATGAGTACTGTGAGGGTCTGTTAACAAGGTGCAGGATGCCATGTCTTGTGACAGGCACATGCAGCCTAATGTCTCAAAATTATTTGTTATAGAGAGATTTTGTCTCTTAGCAAGATGCAAAAATATGAGCAACGATTGGTCTTTACAAACTTTTTAACAGAAACCAACTTGCACCCTGTATTAAAGTAAAGTACAAATAGTTAATGTAGATAACAGCTTCTTAGTTTCTTTGTTAAATGGGTAGTATTTGTTACTTCAGGTCACTGGACTAAAGGGGCAACGGTCGTATCACATCACACGACCATAGCTTCTTACATAATAGCTGCTGCAGGATTTGCAACTGTTGTGCAAAAGTTATTGGAAGACCAACCTTTAGAGGGTTTATCGCCAAATGTTAGGTTTGACAGTCATTCAGAAATTTTGCACATCCTGTTCAACTTGCTAAGATTGGCCAGAATTATATTTTCCTGGCAAATCCGACAGGAGTCGTGATTTCTCTGATGAGTTTTCACAATCAAATAAATATCGCTGGCACGCTTCATTCACGTGGCCAAGCACCATGCACAATATTCAAAGGTATGATAATTGCAGCGGAATGGTACAAACTCACAGAATATCGGCGTAAAATATATAACCACGCGGTTGAGGGAATTTATATGCGCTGCAACTTGATTTTAACTGTAATAATATTAAGCTACTGCTGCGTATTGAAGGTGGCTAATAGCTACTCAGTCGACACATGCTCTGAAATACGGATACATTTAATGTGCGCTGAATATTGTATATGGCAGGTAAAATGTAATTAATACTCACGCCGAGACCTCTTTCCCACTTATAATTTGAGCTGACATCTTCCGTGCTTCGTATTTCGTGTCCTGGGATGCTTGTCTGTCCTGAACACCACCTGGCAAGAAGAAGACTGCGCTCCAAAAACTAACTTTATTCAACTGACTCGGGCCAAAGTCGCTGTCGTACGTCCCATTTACAATTTAGGTTCTTACGCTTAAAATCAGTGTATTAACTTTACTGAATAGAGACAAACGTGAGCGTAACGCCCCGTCGGCATGACGACAAAAAGAGGGGCGGGGAGATACGATAAATGTCAACGTTAAAACCCAATCATTTGCGTTATATAACTTCCTTGTAGAAGATACTGACCAATAATATTTGTGGATTTACGCTCCCACCCACTAGGGGCGGTGACGAAGCGGAAGTCCATGGACGTAATTGCACCAAAAGCCAGCAGAGGGCAGCACTATATTTACACATGTCTTAAAAAAAAGAAAAGCAAAATACCAAAGCAGTGTTTGTATGGGCCAAGTTGACGGTGACCAGACGTTGTTTTGACCGTAACGTCTGTACTAGAGAGTGCTAGAATATACAACACTTATATATATATCTAGAGACATTTCCGTCCGATGTATCATGAGGAAATACAGAGGCAATGGAGAGTAGATTCTGTGTTTTGAACGACACTGAGGACCTCCAGACGTGTGTTTCCAACAGTGCAAACAATCTTCAGTTTGAAAGGTTGGTTGATGGTTGATCTCTTAAATAATTAAACTACAAGCTTGTGCACGATCTCTTACGTGACGGTTTACCAATCACGCTTAATTTACTATTGCCTCGCTTGTTTTCTTTAACATATATTTGCATATTTAAGCTAGTGCTAAAGTGCCCGATTCTTATCTTTGTTACTTCGCTCCATCGATGGCATTGATCGCAGACCTACTTCACTTTGATATTCAATAAAATACTGTGTCAAACTCATTCCCTGTGTGTCCATAGGTCTAAGACCCTGTTTGAGGAAATTCGTGCTTCCATCAACAATAATGACGAGGAGGACCGCTCCTTCTGGAGGCCTGTGCTCCCATGGGGTGGTGTCTTCACCATAAAAGCAGGACGGAAGGCGATATCATGCACCCCTCTGTACGTCCAAATAAGCCTCAAAAACACCTGCACTATTGATGGCTTCCTCATGATCCTGTATGTGATTCTACGGGACAACCAAGGCTTTCCTAAGGAGTTGGCTGTCTTCTTAGGAAAGCAGTTTGTGGAGTATTTTCTCTATCTGATGGACTCCTGTGACTACACCACAGTGAAGATGCTGTGGATCTGGGACAGGATGTCTAAAAGACAGTACCGCTCTGGAATCAACCAGGCAGCACTGGAGATTGACCTGTTTGGCAATGAACATGAGAACTTCACAAAGAACCTGGAGAACCTGATGTCCACCATGCAGGAGAGCCTGTGCACCAACTGGACCTGTCCAGCCCGCGTCCAGCAAAGTGTCAAGTCCACGATCAACATCAGGTTAAATGGATATGCAGCTGTGATGTCAAAGCTTTTCTTGTTATGTTAACATTAGCAACATGGTTGTAAAACATGCAGCACAGGTTTAAGATTTTTTTTATCTACTGCAAATATACAAAACTCTCATCATCATCACTAAATAGTAAGAATAGCTCAGCTTGTTTTTAAGTTTATTTTAAGCAGTTTCATTTTCACTCCATGGCGCATTCATATTGTAATTGTGGTGAGATGAGTAAGTTGTGAGAGTCCTTTAACTTTCTATGAAGTGCACTTCTCACCTTTTTTATAAAGTATGTTGTGACGTGAGTGTTGTTAGACTATGTATGTAATTTCTATTTATTAAAATTTCGCTTTAATATTTTTGCCTCCAGCCCTCCTCATGAGCTGCCTCATAGAGACCCCATTCAGTCAGCTGTGGATAAGTTTTTCTGTCCCAAACTTCTGCTTTGCACAGAACTTGGGTGAGACATCAGAATCATTAGAATACTTTTTTAATCCCTGGAGGAAATTATTGTTTGAATGGAGCAACTGTAACTCACAAGAATTCCCCCCTGGGATTAATAAAGTATTGCAACATATGTAAAATATTCCTTCACTTCTAATCTGGGTCAGAGTGAAACTCACTTTGTTGATCGATTGATGTTTTTTTCACAGGTGTGACGGCCTTAGAGAGTTCTCTCAGAGGGTTTTCTGTCATGGACCCCCACCCTTTGTCATTCTCAACATGCAGCAGTGGAAGTCAGAGGAGCTGTCGTATGTCCCTTACCACCTGGCCCTCTGCCATCACAAGTATGGAGGTTTTACTGGGTGTTCCCTGACTTGGTGTAAAGTTGCACGCCTTGACCCATTTGTGGTGTGACCCACTATCATATGCAATTCCAGTCAGGGTCATGACTCCAGGAATGAAGGAGGCACTAAAACTAATATGCACTATGCCAAAAATTATGGTAGCAGTTCAGATAGACAGATTATGAAATCAAATATTTACATCTGTGACTCTCGATTAAAGTTGAATTATACTATAGTATTTTTTTATTTGACCCTTAGCTTAAAGATAATGTTACTAAGTTTTCTGTCAGACTCAAAAGTTGATAGCAGTTAATCTTTCCTGTCAATGTAGATCAGTTCCAAATGTGACATGTCTGTCTCCATGATAAATAATTCTGAGTTTGTAGCCATGATTTATCAGATGTGGTTGCTTGTTTTTATTCTGCATGAAATTAAGAGTACATTCATGTAGACTATCTAGTCAAAAAGCACTACACAATAGGAAAGTACAACTACCAACTCTGAAAATGTACCCTTTTTTTGTCAAACTACTGATGTTTGGATATTTTTTTCAGTTTGCACACATTGTTTTGCAAATTTTTTATTGCAACTTCCTTTCTTCTCAGAGCAGTCTGACTCACAGGAAGTCGTCTGAAAATTTCAGTTAACATTTACCTCCCTTTCTGATATCTGTGAGCTACATTTCCAAAATCCCCCATAGTTCATGAAAAAACAGCCTTCCAGTCAACAACTCCGTACTGAAAATGACAAGTTATGATGATTTAGACCATTCAGTAATACAGGCCCACTTTCTTGCATTTTCTTTGGTGGTTCAGTCTTATTAATGCAAGTGCTTCCAGTGCAAGGTCTTGAACAAATCCCCCCCCCAAATGACATGTTCACCAAAGGCACTGTTTCTTTGGTTTCAAACCAAAAAAGATTATAATGATTGCTTTACAAAATTATTAACAAACCAAAGAGCTTTTTTCTGCCATTCGGAATTATAAATGATGCACCAGGTCTTTAACCAGTGCTGAAGTTAGACTAGTGTCATAGAAAAAAAATATGGTTAAACAGTTGAAAACGTTTCTTTTCAGGTATTTACTGGAGGGTGCCACACTCTTCAACAAAGATGAGCATCACTACTCTGCAGTGTTCCAGATAGACGGCTGTTGGATGCATTATGACGGTCTGAGAAGTGACAATCTGATCCTGCTCCATAAACCACCAGAGCTTCTACTGTTGTCCTCCCTGGTCTACATCCGTACCAAATGAATTTTTCTCAATACAAGAGGACACATGGATAAGCAGGAGTCACATTAAGCAGATTCATCCAATTTTCCAAGATTAGTTTCTTCAGACCCCACAGATGGCATTACATTTCTGTAATCATGTAAACACAAGACATGCTTTTCAGCTGTTTCTTCTGCTGTTAGCTCATTATGTGTTAAGGACATGCCCCTGGATGCCTGCAGAAAATCTACCTGTGCAAAGTGGAATTACTTTTTGGGTTTTTTTGGAGCTTGCTTGGAATCCAAGAATATAATGGACTATAATAGTTCTGGGTTGATATGCAAAAATGACAATACCAATGAATCAGTATATATCCATTATCATACCACAAAAGCAACCATATGGTTTTTCAAAAGTCATTTTTGAATGGACCATACTACTGGTGCTAAAAAATAAAAAAAAAATTGATAATTAGAAGTTTGGAATTGACAGTCCCATTTTCATGAAATGCACCACTTTACATTTCTTTTTTTAAATTCTGATTGTATGGGTCTCAGCCCTCTCAGAAAAATAAATGGTGCTTTTCCTATTTTAACTATGGTTTAATGATGGATAACTGACCAGCAAAGTCAAGGTCCATGACAGCTTGTTTCTAAATGATAGAAATTGGAAGCGTGAATGACCAGATGCTGAAATACAATTATATTAATTGTTGTAGCAGCCAAACAATGACTTTTTTGATGCTAATAGCATAAATCTTTTATAATTCCAATATGCTAAGCTAGTCCTATGAACACATCAATGCATTAGTTAAGCCTGTTATCACTGTCAACAGTACACACTGCAGTCTCCGGCAAGAAGTAGGATTTTAAATTTCATTTAGTTTTGGGTATCAATCAATTAATAGTTTCAAAACAGTGCCTCTGCCATTTAAACTTTGTCAAAATTAATCCTGCAAACGAAAGGCCTATCATTTTTAGCTGTCAACTGCTGTTTTTTTATGCAAATGCTGTTTCTAAAATGCAAATACAAATATTTTTTCAGTACACTTGTATTGATTTATTTTGTCGTACTTAATGCATTGCACGGGTATTTATTACAAGAGTCACATACAAGCAGACAGTACCTTTTAAGGCAGGCATTTATTTTAAACTGGGTACAACTGCACCACACAAACTGACTAAAATGTAAAATGTCGTCAATCAAAACATGATCAAATGTGAAAAGCTACTGTTTCTACACCTAAGGTTATCTTGTACTTCCAGTATTAATCCACAGGATATAAAATTCAAGATCATCACCTTACTCCAGACACACGATGGGAAATGTAAAAGAAGCAGAGTGGTAGTTTGGCTAACATTGACATCAGTTTCAAAAGGATTTGCTTTCAGACACAAACATTAAGAGTGGCAGTCCATTCCAGACCTGGTGTTAGTCATCCGTCTGCTCTCTTTGAACAAGCACTTTGGTGAGAGTGGTGGCAAAACATGACATTGGTTAGGCCATAATAATAATGCGAACAAACTCATCCCTTTTGCAGATTCACGTTTGCAGATTTTCATCAGCCTCTCTCCAAAATTCATCAGAGTAGTAGTGAATACACACCTCAGAAATCATGACAGTATACATAACATTGATGCTAAATGAATAATGGCAGCAGCACATAATTACGCCTGCGTGATTTGTGCTGTGGCTATATTAAAGTGATCAACAAAAATCTATCAACAAATAAACAACAGAATTAGCTATCAAAATCAGACTGGGTAATGTTACAAAACATGAACAATACAAATAAAATAAATACAAAAATCAAATCATACATACAATCCTCACAATATTACACATTTGCAGAATCTTTCAGTTATACATAAATCATGTAAAGATGTACAGGAACAAGGGGAAGTACTACATATGGTCATGCAAACAACCTGCAACAAGCTAAAGGTCTCAGCAGTGACACACTGACCACTTTTCAAGGCAAATGTTATTTGAGATCTCATCAGTAGCGATGACTTTGGAGAAGAAACTACCTGTGCTGGTGAGAGTATGTGAAAGAGCACAGGTTCTATTTCTGTGGGGATACAGCTGACCTGTACAGAGGTTATTTGGCCATTAATGAAGCTACGTAAATAAACATATGCCTTGTAAAAATGAACCAGTACACACAACAAAAGGTAGGACAAATGCCTGGTAGGATGAGGCAAAGTCAACGGTCTATTTGATTTCATTAGACGCCCACATTTTCAGCCGACAGTGTAAATCAACAGACATGCCATGTGTAGATCTGTTACAGCAATATGAGATGCCTTGGCTTTTTAAAGAGACAAAGTTAACACAAAACATTAATCCACACAGGAAAAATAAGTCTTATTGCATTATCTAAATGCCATTAGCCTAAATTAAAACTTATGTACAAATTACAATACGTATCAAATAGTTTGGTAAGTGCAATGCAGAGCTTGGTTAAAGTTTCCACTTATGTGCAAACATCAGTGGACAGAGCAATTCAGTCTAAACTTGGACATTAACAGTGATTCAACTGGACACACTACACCTAACCGTTCCGAGTCCATTGCCCCCTCTATTGCTGTGCATTGTTGGACCCGTCTGTGGAGTTTGGCCCCAAGGCTGCACAGACATCGTCAGCCAGCCTAGAGCCAAATGCACCCAGGGAGCTCAGTCTGCTCATCTGGTTTCTCTCTCAGGACACAGCACAGGTAACAACGTGGCCTGAGTTGGCTGGCACAGACCTTGATATTTTATCACCCAACTCCCGACAACAGCATGGAAGAATGCAAATAGATTAATGAAAATGTTCTAATTGTGGCACAAAAGGGAACGTTTCTACACTGGGGCTTTAAACAAACAAAAACAAGGGTCATGCTTTGGCACTTCACATGAAGCGGTGAACAGATTACCTTAAACCTGAGCTTGCGAAGCAAGACCTTGGCCACATGAGGATCACACATTTGGTGGCGAGTTGATGAGGGCAGAGTCAGGTGTCAGACCCAATCATAAGAAAGGTTGTGTTCATGGCCAATAATGCAAGACTGTACTGGCATCACAGACTGAGACACTGACAAAGCATGCTCACATCCTGTAGATGCGATGCCAAAGCACATGGCATCTTTTCAAATGTGGACAATTGTCAAAAAAAAGGAAAAAACAACAGAGACAGGCAGACTTTTCAGAATTATGAGGATTTAAGTTGCCACTGCCTAATCAGAGGCTTTGCTATCAGTTGTGTTTCTATTGCACAGTTGGGAGCCATTCAGATTTCATGCATTTTTAAATGCATATACATCAAATTAAACATCTACTAGAAATGTAGCAGAGGATGAACAGAGGTTGGCCTGATTGTGAGGCCACACAGACAAACAGCTGAATCCTGAATCCTAAATATAGCACCAGTTGGTATTGTGTACAGACCAAAGGGTGAAAAGAGGGCCAAGGTCGATTTCAACAATTGTGAAGAGTAGCAAGTGCATGACCTGACCTTAGGAAGATGTAACAGAAGAATAATGTGGGAGTTTTTAAACTGGCTCCCAGGATGAAGTTGAGACTAGTGGCAAACGCTCTCTGGAGATTTATCAAGGTTCGTCATTCACCTCAACAGTGACCCATGTAATTAAACTACACATTGAGTCGCATTCATACTAGTGACCCAGTGCAGAAAACATTTACAGGCAATGCACTAGAGGATATATTCATATCTATATATTTCATTTAGACTATTTACAAGAGAAAAAAGGCAGCCCTTTTGAGGAAATATAAAGATTCCCACTTTTCTCTTTTTTGTGAAGCACTGATTTTGATGCCAAACTGTGTCACTGAGTCTGAGCATCAGTTCTGCACGCAGACACATAACAAAACAAAAACAATCCTATCTGACATGCACATACCCCTCAAGCATACACACGAACATACACGCTACATGGCCAACAACCACATATTCATACAAATACACAAGCAAACTGAAGTGTTTTACAAAACTTGAACAAATGTTCTGGTTGCAGCAGGGGGGGAAGTGTCAAACAGTTAATGGCATGAAGGGGAAAAAAAATGTCTGCTAATATAACAAATTTTAAAACAAAAGTGACAGATTTCTCCAACAATCTTCCGGGAAATGGCTCAGAGTCCTCATTGTGGTCCAGCAGCAGTAGTGTGTTCATCTCCTCGACTGTCTGACTCGACTTCTCTTTTTCCGCGTAAAATTTGCGGCTGTTCTTCATCTCTGCAGCCATATCTGTAGTCAGCTCTGCCAGTCAGGAAGCCTGGCGTATCCGTCTACCCAGCAGGCTCTCTCTCTCTCTCCTCAGGCATTCACATCGGTGTGCAGCGCTCCTCTGCACCTGGAGGATGAATGTGGGGAAGGAGGAGGAGACAACAAAAAAGAAAAGTCTTTGTGTCTAAGTTTCCTTATTGGGTCCTAGCCGGCTGGGCCATGGGTCAAAGGGCAGTCAGACCAAAGTTACACCGGCAATACATCATGCCACTCGAGTCCAGCCAGCTGTCTGAAATAGGGTCATAGCGCTGGACAGTGTTCAGGTAGGATGACCCAGAGTGACCTCCCACCACGTAGAGGTAGTTGTCCACAATGGCAGAGCCCACACCTGCAAAACAACACCATCAGTCATACGTGGCCAGGAACGCTACATCAGTCATCAACCTTCTATGAGCAGCAATCGCCGACAACCAAGCCAGCACATACATGAGAGATCTACGTCTGAGTAAAGCACATGTGTGTGGAAACAAAAGTAACACTTGAATATTGACTCACACCTTGAAGATTAATGATGACACCTGGATACTCAGATCATATATTAAAAAAAAAAAAAATGGACACCTGCATTTTGAAATATGTCTTGTACACAACTCTAAATGAGAAACAGTTGAAATTGTATGGGGAAAAATGCTAATTAAGATAGTTTGATTTGTATTTCAATGTAGATGGTACTAAAGGAGTTTGCTCTAATGCAAGGTAAATATTCCTCCTTTTCTTTCTCCATTCAAGAACAAATTTAGACTCATTCTCAGTTTTCTTCACTCCCAGCATGATCAGCTGTCAGAGTAGATGTAAGTGATATGTATTGTTACCTCCGCCAAGGAGGTTATGTTTTTGCCGGCGTTTGTCTGTTTGTGTGCGACATAACTCAAAAAGTTATGGACGGATGTTGATGAAATTTTCAGGATTTGTTGGAAATGGCACAAGGAAGAAATGATTAACTTTTGGGAGTGATCCAGAAGAAATCCTGGATTCTGGATCACTATGAAATGTTGTGCTTGGCAGAGGTCTGCGCTCTCTGAGTGCTTTTCTAGTTTGGGTAGTTATTAGCTTGTTTGGAGTTTCTTTGCTAGAAACGTTCAGACCTATTTTTTGTGCTGAGATGAATTCAAAAGCTGTTTACATGTACTCTTATCCATTTATTTAAAAAAAAAAAAAAAAAAAAAAAAACTGACATTTTTTTAACATACATCAACTACATTTCAATCATTTTTTTTCTTCTCTTTTTTTTTAGTGACACCCATTCATATCCTCTTTGATTATTATCTTGTTGATGCTTTTTTGGGTGAGAGGATTATTTTAAACCTGAGTTGTTTTTTTTTAAGTTCTGGTTGTGTTTCTATTGCACAAAAGCAACTGTATGTTGAGCTTTTTTTTTGCTTCTCTTTATTGTCCAATCAGTCAACACAGTTGCAACAAAATTCTTGTTTTATCAACTGTTTTTATTTTTACTCAAAATTTTACTAATTTTATGTTTAGAATACCCTAACAGCATGTTTTTGTACATCATTATGAGAGTCTATGGATTAAAAACTCACCAGTTCGTGGATCATTCATTGGTCTGCAGGCTGTCCACTGGTTCTGATGTGGATCATACCTCTCAATGCTGGAAAGATGTGACACTCCATTGTGTCCTCCCACCACAAATATAAAGCCGAGCATGACGCCCACTCCAAAGTTGATTCTCTTATCTGCCATGGGGGCTACCATTTCCCAGGCATCCTTGCTGGGGTCATATCGTTCCACACTGTAAAAAACAAACATATAGTTTTAATAGCTTCTCTGAATGAATTGAAGTCTAAGTTCACACACCCACCCATTCAACTGTAAAATCTGTGAGTATGAGTTTCCAAAATTGGCCTGAATCAAATTAAATCTCTGATGGTTACTAGAACATGGCAAGGTGAGTTTGTTTTGCAGAAAGCAATAACAAATAGGCTGTTGGGGAGAGAAAAAAGTCCCCAAAGATTCTCTGTCCAAACACATTCTCTTCAGGGGTTTTGGGAGTCAAGGAAACAACCAACAGAGACACTGCTCTTTAGAGATCCACAGCAACAACAGAGGTCTAACCATCAGCACACAGGCACTCTGAAAGAAACTTCGGCAACCACTTGTGTTATGACTCCTCTTCACTTATTAACAGACCTCTGGCCATTTTCTCAGCAACACTTGACATCCTTCACCTGTTTGCCATTTCTATTAAATCACCAACAAGGCCTTGAGAGAGAAAGCCAAGTTAGGAGCTCTAAACAGGGTGGATGCTTTGCACTGGTATCAGAGATAATTAAAAAGTGTGGTAGAGTGTCTTAACTTTATGTTATGGGTGTCAAATGTAGGACGACGTTAGGAGCATGTTTTGATCATATGTGATTATTGTAGACTTCACTTTATAGAGAAACTTAAAAGAGATCAAATTCAGAACCAGTACCCATATAGATGGGTAAAATGTTGGAGTTTACCCAACCATTACTACAGACTATTTATTTTAAAATAAAACATTATTATGCAATGACCTTTAACTAAATAACAACAGGTGAACATCAGTCACTACTATTTGTGAATGTCATCCTATTTCCCATTAGGTTGAAAACAATCAACAAAACCAATATAGCACTGAACCCACAGTAATTATACAATATGCCATAATTAACCTTTATGTAGTAATGTAATCATTAAATCTGCTGTGGTTTAAACTACATACAAAACAAATGTTCTTCTTCACTTCAAAATCTATACAATCCCATGGGCTACTTGAAAATTGAGGCTGTGAATTAATAAAAATCCCATTCTTAGCTTAGGTGTTTCCTAAAAAGCTATGAATAAAATACATTACAGATGACACGATAACAAGTCTTGGTTCTAGTACCTGTTCATATGGGCTGGACCATAGCCTCCAATAGCATACACCATGCCATCCAGTACAGCTGTGGCAAAACAGCTGCGTGACTTTGTCATGGGTGCCACAGGCTGCCACTCCTTCAGCTTCGGTACATATTTCTCCACTGACTGCAGGTAATACTGGCCATCATACCCTCCAAGGGCGTACAGCTCTCCAGCTAGAACTACCACCCCAAGGGTGCTGCGGCACTCGGCCATACGCTCCACAGAAGACCAAGTGTTGCTTTCAGGGTCCCAGCTCTCAACTGTACTCTCATGCCTTCGATAGCTAATGCCTTGCCTCATGTGCGTGGCGATGCCTCCCACAACATAAACCTTGTGGTCCAGCACCGCAACACCAAACTCGTATCGAGGTACACTGAGAGGGGCCAGTCCTATCCATGAGTCTGTCTGAGGGAAATACATTTCCATGCTGCAAAAAGAAAGAAGGACATTATTCAGTGGGTGAAACAGAACATGCAGTAGACAATACAGAAATTTCAAAAGGTGTCTTTAGAAAGGTTTATAAACAATGGCATTAGCATTAGCATTACCTTTCCAATGTGGCAAACAGTCCAGCCTTGCCTCCCACTGCAAGCAGCACCTTTGGGGCACACCTGGGCCGTGCTGACAACACAGTCTGATAGGAGAGCCGATGCTCAGGCATAAAGTGATATTTGAGGGCCTCATTGAGCAGGTGCTTGCATGCATGGTCATCTCGTATAAGGTGGTTGGCTTCATATAGGCGAGTGAGAAATTTGACGCTGAGGAGTGGAAGGCGCACACAATGCAGCAATTGAGCCAGATGCTGCTGTCTCTCAGTTACATCATATTTGATCCATGATTCCAAGGCATAAAATACAGTCTCTTCTGTGACAACCTTAAGACAGTCATTGGACACAATTTCATCCAACTCAGCCCTTGTCAGTTCGAAAAACTCCTCTGTCTGACAGACTTCTTCAAAGTTCTCACAGATAAACTTGGTTGCAGCCAGGCACAGATCGTGACAGCCATATGTCTCTGCAAAGCGGGAGATGCCTATACAGTTCCCAGCATCAAGCTGGCTTTCTAAGAAAGAGCAACACTCTTTGAGTACAAGTTTGACCTGAAGTAAGTTGGCAGCCGGTAGAAGAGATTCCACTGTTTCCTGGGAGATAAACACTGTGCCAGTGTAGGCATACTCAACGATGGCCTAGAAGAGAAAGCAGTAAAATGTAACATAAACCAAACTTTAGTGTATCTGTTAACTCCTGAAGTAATCAGGTTTGACAGCTGGTTCCAAGCATACCTGCAAGGCAGTCTCATCAATGCACTGGAACTCCACCTCCGAGGTCTCCTTTTCTGACAGGTTACCCGTGAACATGGCCTTGAAATAAGGACTGATGCTGGCCAGCACTACTTTGTGGGCATGGATCTTGGCATCACCCACACGAAGAACAATATCACAGAGTTCATGATCCTGCCGCAAGAGCTGGAGGCCCTGCAGCAGCTGCTCAGAGTGAGGCCGAGTCAGACTGGCAAACATATAGGACTGGTCCTGCTGGTCCATCTGATAAGAGGAAATGTATTAAAAACAGGTTGGCATATTTAAAGACTATGCTTTAATAATCAACTGATATGTGACAATAATAACAGAAATGCCCTGAAACGTCTCACTTAGCCAAATTTGATCTTGCCTTGAAAGTACTCATTTGAAAAGTCAACAAAACATAGGTCTATGCAACATCGTGTAAATAAGATGAATACATATTTAGGAAGGAGAATAACTTGTTGATGTTCCGAAGTACCGCAGTCATTCTGATCCGTTTTGTCACTAAACAAGGAAAGCTAAGAATCATGATCTCCTTAATCCAATGCTAACGGCTATAGCACTTAGGTTAACCTTTCTAACTAGAAAGCATACATTTACAGGACTACGACATCAGCCTTGAGCTAAGTGCCTAAATCCTCTTGTGCACAGAGGTATGCTGTATGACATTTATCTACAATAATGTCAACTGTCTCTATGTTGACATGAGTCAGTGCGTGATCTCTGAACGCAGGACATGGCCAGATCAACACTCGCTAGCTACCTCTTAGCTTGGCATCGGCAGATAGCTAAGGCGTTAGCTAACACACTGTAAACTCCATCAGCGACTGGACTTTAGCGTAAAAAATATTTCCGGAGACATCCTATTTCCGTTACTATTAGCTTGCGTGGTGCACTGTGTTGTCAGATATACCAAATTCCCCTGAGCATAGACTGATTATTTTTATGTTTCATATCACTGCAGTCAGCGCAGGTTAGCTGCTAAAAATAAACACGGTTACTGTGGCTAGCTGCATCATTGATTGATATACAGTAACATGGCTGACAGCTACAAAACGTGACGTTATAGCTAGCTGTCAGACAGCATTTAAATACAGATATCTGTACCAAGGAAGGAAACCAGACCTGTAACCTAGTGTCCGTCTGATGTGCCGCTGTAACGTCCGATTTTGCAGTGGCGGAGTTCAGCAGCGACGAGTGGGAACCCCGAGCGGCTATCAGGAAAACAACCTCCTGCCAACCTAGCCTCTAAGCTACAGAGGAGCTCTTATAAGCAGCTAGCGAAAACAGCACACCCACTTCCGCTGTTTTCAAAATACAAGTTCAATCACAGCTATTTATGAGCAAAAGGGTCATCCTACAACCTTACAATAAACACAGAGAGCTTCACCAGTGTTAACAGAGCACAGAAAAACAAACACAGTGATATCAAAACTATAGCACAAATTACATTCCTGGAAGAGCACACAGAACACAAGAAAATAGCTGATAAATAATGTACATATAAAGAATACACATATGAATGTAATAAAAATAATTTGGGTGTTTGTCTTATGAGTTCTGTATTTACTGTGTTTTAATTAACCGATTACAAATTAAGAATCAACAACATATTTATTCCCTAGTATAATTTTCACCTTGTTTTAGAATGATAAATAGAAAAAAAACGGATAAAGTGGAAATAAAAATAAAGTGCGTAGTAAACAAATTGGAAGCCAGAAATTCAGAATGATAAAAATCATGTATCAAGAAGTGAAATACAAAAGATAAATAGCAAATGTATTATAAAAGAGACAACATGGAGGAGTATAAAAGAAAAAAAAAACTGTATTTCTATCATTTGAGTTTATAAGAAAAGGATTAGACACACTATCCTCTCAGGGAGATTAATTTGACCAATACACCAAATGAAAATAAAGTAAGTCTTTATATAAAAGTTAGAGGTGGTGCTACATTGTTATTCCTGCAATCAGGTCTAGGAGCTAAGGTGAACAGAAGAATATTTTGACTGCTTTATAAGTAAATTAAATGATTTTATTAAATTATTTGGCAATTAAATGCAGCATTCACGTGTGTTTTATTGTAGCTGCTGAAAGTGAAACTCATTTTAATTGTTTAATTTTGTAAATCATTCTTTAATAGTTTCATATTTTATAAACTAGTTATACGGGTGTCTATATGAAATGTTAATTTATTCATTTTATTTGTAGGTGGTCTTTTAATCAAATACAACAGCTATATATTGTGCTCTTGGGTGCATTCAGGTGTTACTACTAATTTACTGCATATTATGTAAATAAAATACTAACTATTTTATTAGGTGGGTCTTTAATACATCATGTTTTACTTTTCATCGTTTTACTTACTATGACTACATAGTAAGTAAAATATATTTCCATTGCACCTTTCGCGCACACCAGTCACAAAGTAATTCACAGTAAAAGAGCAAAAATACACAACACATTTTACATGTAAAACGCAGAATAAATAGTAATTAAAGTCCATAACTAATTAAGTAAGTGAATACATGATAAAATTGAATAGAATCAAAGAAAATATGCCATTACTGCAATAAAATACAGTACTTAAAGTAGAGTGTAATAAACATAGTAATATCTGTGGTGCATTCAGGTGTAGCTATTTTACTGTAACATGTAAATAAATCGGTACGTTCCATTTTATGTACTTTATATATTTGACCGAGCTGCGTTATAAATTATAAGGTAAGGAAACTTTCAAAATGAAAGCTCGAATCTTGTTTTTCAGCCTTAAGGGCCGTGTTTCGTTGACTTTTCATCACAGTTCGCCGTTCAGCTTTGTGATGATACGGTGCCTGGAGGAGCCTGGAGCTCGCGTCACCATGGAAGCGCTCCGTTTGCGACATGTATTCGCCATTTTGCTGCCTCGGTGTGTATGTGTATGTGTGTGTGTGTGTGTGGGATCCTCTCGGTGTGAATACCTCAGTAGCCTTTAAACATTCAACACACTCTAGATACCAGTTAAAACAACCCTGGAAAATGCCCTCGTGTAAACAACAATAGCCACGACGGTACGACATGGAAATTCGGACGACGTAATGTTAAATAGTCTCCACTAGCGTCAACGAAAAGCAGCTGTGGAAATGCGAGGTAATTTTTTTTTTTTTTTTTTTTTGCTGTTTTTCTAAGTTTGCTAGCACCATCAGCCAGCGCTAACCAAACACAACAGAGCGAGTTAACGTTAGCTTTTAAGTGGCTGTTTTCAGTTAGTTACCTACGGTTGTATTCTGTGTAGCTAGCTTTACTCATTAGGCTGCTTATCGTGTCCTTAAGGAAAGATTGTAAACCCATTGAAGGCATTAATGTTATAACATGTAACTTGCGATGGTTGCAGTTGACTATTCTGACAATGCATAGTAAGTCACGTTATATTACCAGGTAATAATGCTAATTTATAATGGGAAACGTTATCTCAGCCATAGTGCAGATCACTGTAGTACCTGGCAGCCACAAGTGGTTGTCTGATCATTATGTCCTAATCTGATGTAGCGTTAGTCATTATGTTGCAATATTTAACGTAGCCTTGGATGCCAATTTACGCTTTTAAGGTATCAGTAAATAGGGATGAATTTAGTCCTTCCCTGTTCTTGCTCATTTTCTGTTTATGATTCACAGGCTGACAAACACAAGAGTGGTTTTCCATCACCAACCACTCAGGATGAAAGCTCAAAGAAAAGAAGAGGAATATCACTGTCCTCGCCAGCTTGTGTTTACTCCTACGTCTTCTCAAATCTGACCACATCCATAAGATCATCGATAATGATACTTGGATTGATCTCCCAGGACTTACACGAGCAGCTTCTGGACCATAGGAATTACCAAAACCGCACTAATGGGGTGGAGGAACTCAAACAGATCCTGTCAGATGTGGACATGCAGTCGGTCCCATCTGACAGTATTGAGGAGTTCATCAGTTTTCTCCCCCGCCTTCTGGATGATAGTAATTTTAAAGTATTGCATGGCACGTTGCAAGTTTTAAATTTACTCATTCAGAAGCTTGACACAAACTTAGATAAATACTTTAAACAGATAGTTTTAGTTGCTCTCAAGGCCCTAGGGGACGCTCGCACCGTCACCAGGAATGAATATATGAATGTGTTTCGACACCTGATGAAAACTGTTGCACCACAACAAATATTGGATCTTGTTATGGGCAACTTGAAGCACAAAAATTCGAGGATTCGAGAAGATGTCCTTAACATCATTATAGCAGCTATGCTCACTCACCCCAGGAAAGATTTTAACATCCCTAAACTTTGTCTTGAGGTTGCACCTTATTTGGCAGACAGCAAAAGGAAGGTACGCCATGCTGCCCTTGAGCTGTTTGCTGTCTTTGACTATTGCCTTGACACAGGGAAAAAGCAGCCTCTAATCAAAGCTGTGGACATGGTTGAGCTCAATGAGGATGCAGAGGGTCTCATGACAGCTGTACAGGCAAGACGAGCAAGACGTGTTCTTCCAAAACTCTCATCAGAAGGGGTTGTGGAATATGGCTTGGTGGTACCCAAACCGGGGCAGAGGTCCTCACTGCAGAGCCCTGGAGCTGATCTGGACTGGGTGATGAACGGAGGGCGGATAAGCAGTGCAAGGAGCAACAGAACTGAACCGGACTGTAACCGACTGTATGGCTATGGCAGCCTTGGATCCCTCACAGATGACCTTCCATTTCAAAGGAGGATTGTCAGTGCAGGGAAAGGGAAGAACAAACTCCCCTGGGAAATGATGAGCCTCTCGTCCACTGAGAACGACCAGCAATGCAACACACCTAATGGAAAGTGCACTGAACAGGTGGGGCTCCTCAGCACTGACAACGCGCCAGATTCTCACTTCTCTCTCACACTGTTTATGCCTCATATTGCTGGAGTTAATATCTGTTTTTTAAACTTCATGAAGAGTGTTTTTTCCAAAGACCTGATGGATTTGGTCCTGGTTTAGCTGTTGATTTTTTTCCCCGTAATATATCATTGACACTTCACAGTGTTTGTTTCCTTTTTAGCTTTATCAGTTCACAGAGGAGCAATAAACCTGAATCTCAGTCGAAATTAGTTTAGAAGCAAATCTGCCATCGTGGCATTTTGTACACTATGTGAACCATATATTCTTTCTCTCTCTTGACCTCCTTTTGGAACAAGCTGAGTCATACTTAAAGGCACAAATCTGAAGAGACGGTAGAAATCTCAGAGGTAGCGCTTTTCTGAAAAAGCGAGAAGTCTCATGATGTTCTTTGATGCTGCATCAGAGAGGGGCACACATATCTTAGACCTTGCCAAATAATGATATTCACTTCATTCAATCATTGTTTTGTATGTTTGATCAGAGCATCTTTGCATGAAGATTGTTAAGATCTTTCTATGACTTTGATAGGAATAAATGTATCCACCAGAATGACAGCAATATACTGCAGTGAGACTCAGGTGTAGATAGGTATGAATAGACCCACAATACTATTCTTGGAATGAAATATAGCAGGTGACTCATTTTCCTGCACTGTGACACTAGCTGACAGGATGAACATTCGCTGTGCTGAGAATTATCCCTTTCACAATAAGGGTGTGAGTTTATGGGTGTATTCATAGTCTAGACAGTTGGTTGAAGGATGTAATCTTTTAATATACTTCCAGTCCATGGATTGTGATGACTTTTTTGGTTCGTGAGTCATTAATTGACCATATTTTGTTGTAAATACTATCAAATAGTTGAGTGTCTACGATTGAAAACCTTTTGTTTACAGCAGTGTGTGTTTCCCAGCAACCCTATTATTACATGGCACACTTGCTGTATGGGGCGTGAGGCATAATTGGTAATATCACAGGGTTATGTTTGTAAAACACAGCTCATTCACTGCTCTAGTGTAGATTGCAATCAAATCAAGTGCTCCTCAGCACTCGCCATCATCAGATTGCAGTGACTGAGGTTGACCTCAGCCTCAGATTGTCTCAAAGGCAGAGACAGAAGTGGTGGTGGAAAAAAGTAGTCATTATTTTCATTAAATTTAAATGAGGACCATAAACACAATGTACATTAAGTAATGTCACTTTACAAAAGTAGAAGTTCCACCCAAAGACCAGTGTCTTCTGTCTGAGTTTGCCAAACATCTACTACATCCTTTTGTTCAGGATAGGGGATGGAATTACACTGTGGCTCCTGTCCTGTTCAAGGATTGCTTTACATTAGTTATTTGAACTTCATCCTTTATCTTTGCTATAAAAGGAATAATTTTCTGCTTTCTCTTAGGTTACCAGTGAGGATTTCCTTCCCCTGTCCAGGAAGCTGAGCCCAGAGACCTACATACCCAGTTTTAGTAAGTGCCAATACTTCCTCCATTTTCACAGTCACATTTACTCCACGTGTACCTGCGAATGATTGTCATGGTTAACTTCAGCTGGATGCAAATTAGAGCAGCTTTAAACTGGATTAACATGCTGAGGCAAAGGAGCTGTGCCACATGTCATCAAAAGCCCTGAGAGGAGTGTGATTGCAAGACTGCTTGGCATACTACTCACAAAGCATGCCAGAGGAGAAAGTGACCATACCATTTACCAACTGTTAAGCAATCTAACCTCTATCCTACTGGGATAAATCTTTTTTAAAAATGTGTCTGTCTGTAATCTAAAATCTTACCTAGCATTTATGAGTCTGCTGAAATGAGGGCAGTGTCTTCATCGCTGTTCTTTTGTTTAACACCCTAAAAAATGTGATTTAAGACCAAAAATGCTTGTAAAAAATGTCAGTTGAGTTTTCATTGTCTATCCTAGAAGGTGGTATACATTTAGTGATGCATCTTTTACTCTGTTTTGAGATGAAAGATATGTAGATGGGCCATTTCTGAAACAATTAGTAGGCCCTTAATCTTTTAAAATGAAGTGGCCTAAAACAAGTGGCCTGGAAGTCATTTCACCAGCTTCAGTACAACAAATATGTGTCAAGATTTGAACTGCTGTTATTTCTCTGTGAAGATACTTTTCCATAATTTTATGTCCTAGAGTTAGATATTGAATTTAACTACTTGTGTAAAGATCAGACTCACTCTTTGCCTCTTTTGTTTTTTGTCATCTACTCATCCCTACACCTACTACAAGTGTTGTAGATGTTCTTAGATTTCAGTCAACTTTCCATAACCTCTGAAAAATCAGTCATGTACCTTTTGTATTTATTGCATTACTATGTAAATATGCGATGTTTAGGGCTGAAACTTTATTCAGACTATTTACAGACTCTGTGTGTGCAGGTGTAGTCTGCATTTTGTTGACCATACCGGACTTGCAACTGTTTTCAGCAGTAATGTTTGTCATGTAGTATTTCTTACCCAAGTAAAACCAATTTTAGTCAAATTTTTTCTATACCATCATATTATGAGATCTGATTTTATTGGGTCCAATAGATCCAATAAAATGTCTGAATCAAAATTCCAGCAAAAGCTCTGCCTTTTTTTTTTTTTTTACTTTTTTAAATTATTATTATCATTATGGCTAACTACCTGAAATGGTTAGGGATGTACAACCCTGTAAGGTTTAAATGAGCATTTAAGGAAAATAATGAAAAGTATGTTCCATCTAGGTTCTGCAGAGCCTCAGAGGCCCCAGTCCTCTAGAAGAAAGGATTCCCCTGCACGCCTTAGAAGGAGCGGAAGCCTTAACTTAGACCAAGACATCTTTAAGACCACCAACTTCTCTGAACCAGATATTGGTAAGGTCTCAAATCCTCAAAATGACATGCTAATGTCTTTTTTCCATCCCTGCTATGTACAGAACACCTTTCCCATCTCCAACTTTGTACCTTTGTAACTCATGGATTGTGACATGTGACTCCCCTGTCTCACAGCTGCACCCAAGGCACGCCTGTTGTCAAGGAATCCCAGTGTTGAGCGCACCTTTTCCCTTCCCGCAAACCCCACTTCACCTGGCTCATTTTTACTGCCGTCTTATCCACTGGCCACACTCCCAGGAGGCATGCTCACACCAACACTGTCACGCCGCCATGTTGACTCCTCTCTCTCCATGTCCAACACTTGGCCCAACAAAAGAGACAGCAGTCCCCACCAGCGAGACACTAGCCCCTGGCAAGACACAGCAAGCACCACAAAGGGTAAATGACTAAATAGACATTACATATGACTAAATTCTCATCAAATCTTCTGTTCTGACTGTTTCTTATTCTGTTTCACATCATCCAGAAGATATCTCTAGCAGGTGTTCTCCCCGGCCTCTTCGTGCCTCTCTTGTGAGCTCCTCTTCCACTTCGTCATTTCGCCGAGCTCTGAGTAGCACAAGGACAACCCTCTCTGTCTCGCCAGTTGTACCTCCAACAGAACAGAACCAATCACTTGATGGCCAGAAGTCCACGGTTCCAGGCAGTCCTCTAAACCAGCAGATAGAAAGTGATCTTCATCTGGATCCTGTTAACAATAATACACTTCAAAATCCTCCAGAGGATGATCCTTTTGACATGCAGGAGGTTAGCAGAGCTGTTTTAAATGAGTATTTTGTTAAAAAATTCAGTACCCTAAAATGCAAACTTAAACCATGACAGTATGAGAGTTCGTAAGAGAAACACATCATGTTGGCGTACTGTATGACCAAAGATTTGCATGTCATTTGTACTAGTCTAGGATGCTGACATATGGATCCATCAGTGACTTTGCTTTACATCCTCATACTGTTAGTTGCTCATTGTTGCTCTGCTTACAGATGCTGAACTCACTGCGCTCATTGCGTAACAGTGCTGCAAAGAAGAGGGCCAAAGCGAACCTTAGCAGTTCAGACCCAGATAGCCCAGACTCAGCTGTGAGGCTAGACCTGGGTCTAGACTCACCATCACACACTCCTCCGATGCTTACAAGTTCAGCAAGTGAGAGTGGGCTCTCCAGCTTAAGTTCAGCTGCAAATTACAACTTCAATGGTATCAAAACCAGGTAAAGGATCCACATTTAATGGTTGCAGCTCGGGAATATTTATAAAGAAAAATGTCCTGGTTAATAATATTACTATAGATGTAGCAAAATCCATGTGTTGATATAAAGGATACATTAAACTGTAATTTGTCACTCATCGTATCTGTGAACAGTCCCAGAAATGCTGCCTCTGTGGGAATGAAACCTCGCATAGCAAGAGTGCCTTCAGCAAGAATGAGATCTTCTGTGTCCATGGACTTCAGCAGCCTTCAAGGTATAAAAGGGATTAAATGTTTTTGGCCCCTGAATGATAACATTTTGCATTTTATTCTCTTGAATAATTTTTTTGTCTTTTTAAAGGATTGTCTCAGAGAAACGAGCTGGTGTCTGACGTAGGTGTTGTGGGGCATTCATTTACATACTCAAATGGAACAATGAGAACTGAAGAAGAGAACTATACAACAGGTCCCTCCCCACCATTGGTAAAACCAGTCAGAGGTCTAAAACCTGCTAAAGGTACAGTCAAAAGTATTAAAGAATTCATCTTTTTCCTGGATTCGCCTGGTGGAAATATGTATTTTGTTTCAAGAATTGTACCAGTGATTCTCGTCTCTCATTCTTAGGATCTCAGAGCCACAGTAGCAGAAACTCACCAGCTATAGACATGCCTGAAGGAGTCATTGGACGAGGTCAGTTTGATGCCTGTGAGACAGTTTTGGTTATTACCTGTTGTGGTTTGGGTAACAAATTGGAAGCCAAAACTACATAATGGTGTCTGAGGCTCTGTCTTGTGTAGCAGAGTGTTTCCCTGCTTCTCCAGTAATACTGATTGAACATCTGTCAACTTCTCCCTGGTGTTCTGTAGGTATGTTTGGGACTGCAGTGTCCTCCAGCCGTCCAGGAGTTTCCTTGTCACTTGAGCAGGGTGATTTGGTGGCTAACTCCCCCAGTGATCCCTCTGCAGGCATCTATAGCAATACTTTCTCTGGTCTAGACAGTGATGACAGCCCACGCCCCGATGGGGTAAAGGTTAGTCACACCTCATCCTGTAGCAAATCAGAGAATGTCACACAAAATGCTAATCTTTACTAAATTACCACCTGCCATGTTTATTTACTAATACCTTTCTAGAGGAATACAAGGTTTAGCAGGGACAAGATGAGGCTGCATCGTTTGGATCAGCCAGAGGGCCACGGTCAAGTAGATCATACACGAGAGAAAATACGCCACCGAGTCCAACAGATGCTGTCGGATTCATCCACAGAGGATAACAGAGTATTAATCATTAAAGGCAAGCCAGATCTTCTGAAGTCTAAACCTGTTTTTACTTTTCTCAAATATATGTTTTTTTTGCTAGTTTAGCTTTTCTGAGGCTTTTGGGAGGGCTATCTTATCCTTATTATTATATTTAGCACGGTGATAAAACACTGATTTTATTTCCTTTTGTTGTACAAACGTGTTGTAAAGTCTATATATGCACAACACTCACATTTTGTTGCAGATTTTATGCTGCTTTATACTCTTTAAAAACATAGGTGAGAATGTACCCCCAGAGTTGTTGAAACATTTCATCAGTTTAACAGGTGACATTTAACATTTAACAGAGTTGTAACCTTCCCAACTGAGAGGTTTTGTGTCATCTGAGAACTATTACAATGCTCTTTAGATAATAGTTTAAACATCATTGACTTTTTCACCCTTTCATGCATGAATTGTGAGGAAAAACTATCTTTATATTTTTTAGCTATTCACAGTTGTGCTAGAATTATAATCCATTTTCACAAAAGCCTGTTTTCAATTCCATAATAAATATTTAACCTAAGCTGTTAAAATGTTCGTAGTTGGTGGACTGTCAAGAATGGAGTGTTACCAAGAAATGAATCCGTATGTGCATCTCATTTTGTTTGCAGCCAGAGTTTTATAGCTGATCTTCTCTGTTTTAGATCTGAATTTAAATGGCAGCATATCGAATTCCACCAAAGCAGACCTGCTCTCGGATGAATCCCACGTCAGCTCCACCAGTCCTGTCAGCCCACCAGGACCCCAAAGCCCCATCAAGTGCTTCACTCCACCCCACCAGCCAAGCCCGCCCACAGTACCCCCAAACCCCAAAAACACATCGCGTCTTAGGAGGGCACCTAGCCTCAGCAGGACCCGACCTTCTCTATCCCACAGCTCAGGTCAGTGGACAGACAGACTTTCATTTACACACTTCACTAATGTTCCAAGTATGTCTGTGTTACTGTATAACTTTATTACCAGGACGCTGATCCTTGTCATCCCTCTGCTGGTCTTACAACAGCCTTACAATTTATCACTGTTTCCATCACATTATAAATAGATGAACCACTGCTTTAACAGGTCTTTGTTTATAGAAAATGTTGGAACATTAATTAGACTCTCAAAGCCACTGGAGCATGGATGAATACCATGTTTGCTTTTGATTATGTGACACAATGCTTTGTTTTGACAACCTGCTGTTAGTGCACCGCCGCCCACACACACAGCGCGTTTTGAGACCAATAGAGACGTAACATGAGACTGAATCTTTGTGTCTTTGTGTCGATGTCAATTTAGATGAGCTGTCTCCTGGTTCTGTGGGCCACAAGAAAAATCTCTCTGAGCCTCCTGAGCTGTGTCCATTTTCCAAACCTGACCTGGCACTGACACAGAGCTTTAACCTTCTGAGCTCAGAGGACTGGTGGGGAACACACAATACTTGAAACCCTTACAATCTGTCCACTTATCTTAATTCATATGTAGTTCTTTTGAAGTCAACAGTGAGAGATATGTATCATCTGTTCTAATCTAGGGAAAAGAAAATAGAAGGTTTGACGTTCCTGCGCAGTCTGGCCCACTTCCACTCAGACACACTCCAGGGCAGACTTCATGATGTCTGCCTGTCTCTCATTCAAGAGGTAACACATTTTTCATGTTACACTCACATATTATTATTTAGCCCATTTAAACACTACTGATTTCCCTCCTAATCTGACATCGTATGTGGTGATATCTTAGTTAAAGGTTTACAACAGTAAACATCTGGTGAGTGAGTGTCATGTAACAGTAATGTTAACATGGTGAGACTATGTTTAAACATAAAAATGAGCAAAAATCAACTTCAGTAAAGGTTTAAATAGCTTATCTAAAATGTATTTTCAGTAAAAGTAATTTTTTGTATTTGTCAGTTATATTAAAATGTTGATTCCGTACATTAGTTCTACATAGCGCAAACTATTTTAAGGTCTAAGATCAAAATACTATAACATTAACTCATGCCATGCCAGCAAAATGTTGATCACCAGTACAAAACATTACTGTTTTTCTACTAATACCCTGTGAGCTAACATCAGCAAATCTGTTGGCTCTTACCACAGAAACAATTTGATTTGCTCGCGCAGGTAAGCTTCTGTGAACAACTATCAGCACATTTTTGAGCAAATGAAGCTTGTACTGAAACTGTTAAAACTGACGCACAGATTTTCTCGCTGTTTGACTTAAGCCTTAGCAGGACCATGTTTCACTGTCTGTTTTGAGGTCTGTTTTTGTGGTATTTCTCCTTACATGAGCAACCTGCTCACTGTCTTAATGTAGGAGATCAAAGAATTTCTCTGTGCTTAATCCATAATTCATAGTCATCTTTTATTTTTATGCTGTAGCTGCTCTTTATACTGTACAGAAGTAAAATATGTCAAGTTCTTCAAAAAATTTTTACACAAAAAAACTAATAACTACTTTATTACAGTAACAAAAGTAATTAGAATTAGTTTCTTAAATAGGTTGGTGTTAATATTTTTATTGCTTTTATTGCTTTGTATTGGTTGCTTTATAGTTATATGTTTATGATTTTAATAGATTTGAGCACAGTTGAGAATCTGCTAATGGGACTACTTGTTTCCTTATAATCACCTTCTCTTTCAGGTGAAGAACCTGAGGTCATGTGTGTCCAGAGTTGCTGTGTGTACATTGGGGGATCTTTACAGCCACCTGCAGAGGGGAATGGACCAGGAGCTGGAGGGGACAGTGAAAGCCTTACTGCATAAGGCTGGGGAGAGTAACGCCTTCATCAGGCAGGATGTGGATGCAGCACTGGACTGTATGGTGCAGCACTGCACCCCGTCTCGTAGCATCAGTGCTTTACTCACTGGAGGACTCAGGTTAGCGTCATCAAGTTTTAATTTCATTTCATGTGAATACTTGTGATAATTATTTCTGAACTGAATTTTCTTGCTGTCATTAGTCATCTCAATGCAGTGGTGAGGAAGTGCACTGCCCAGCATCTGTCGAATCTGGTAGACAAGGTCGGCGCTGCCCGTCTCCTGTCCGGAAGTAAAGATCTCACAGACAGGATCTTACCTGCCGTCACCAAGCTCGCACAAGACTCTTCACAGGAAGCCAGGTATGCGACTTCTACAGGATTAGCTCAGTACATTTCAACCAAAATCTATGCATGATGGAGTAAAAAGTGTGGGTGGGTGTCTGAATGCTAATGATTGCACTCATTAAATCCACAGGTACTTTGGTCGTCGGATGCTGCTGTCCCTGTCCGGCCACCCTGAATTTGACAAAATCCTTGAGAAATATATTCCAACCAAAGACCTGCCAACTGTCAGAGACACTGTCCTCACTCTTAAGACTAAGGTACAGTGTCTGTACATCTAGGTTAATAGTGTTTTGATGAGACACTGTGTGGTTTTACCAGGGAAATCTGTTTTTTAGGGTCTTGGTGAAATGCCACAAGACAGCCAGTCAGCCAGGGGTAGACGTTCCCTTCCAGGCAGTGGTACAGTCAGAGCTTCATCTCTCACCAGAGAGCCTCTGAATCAGACCAATAGGTGGGTGTGAATATCAACTAGAATAGCAGAGATATCTTTAAACGGCTGCTGAAGCAGACGACTGGCATCACAAACTGCATAATACATTTTTTAGCCTTGACTCAGAGGTCATTGAAGGTAGAGTTAACATGTCATGTCTCATCTCCAGGGAATCCAATAGCCATTACAGCTGTAGATCTCAGCCACAGAGTATCGCTGACAAGACTGAATACATCAAGCAGATCTCAGGTCTGCTGGGTTCAAAAGACTTTCGTGAGAGGATCAAGGGAATCGACCAGCTAGTGTCTGACTGCCAGCACAATCCTAACATGGTTATTAATAGCATGTTTCCAGTAAGTAATTACTAGTGGGTTTTTTTTTAACCATGTCTGCATTACTTTGTCATGTATCTCTACAGTGTTTAATGACCATCATACAACTCTGTTTCATCAGGGATTAGTCTCTCTCTCACACCTGGGCTATGTGTTCTTGCTCTGCTTCTCCATCTTTCAGGTGTTTGATGCCTTCAAATTAAGGTTGCAGGAATCAAACAGCAAGGTCAACCTGTATGCGCTCGAGTCACTCCAGAAAATCACCCACCTGTTGAAGGATAACTTATCCCAGGTGGTTAATATCCTGGTCCCAGCGATTGTGGACAATCACCTCAACTCTAAGAACAACGCCATCTACTCTGCTGCTATCGGAGCTATCAATGCACTTATCTTAAATCTCGGTAAAATTACATTTGACATTAAGACTAAGAGAGAATTCTCTGTGTTTGACAGTTCAACATTTCAATGCTTGTGTTTTCTTTGTGTCTTTGAAGATAACATACTCCTCCTTCAGCCATTTTGCACCAAGGCTCAGTTTTTAAGCGGCAAAGCAAAGGTGGATCTTATTGAAAAGGTTGCAGGTATGTTTGATGTAAAATTAAAACGAACATCTTCAAATTTTGCTGAATCATTTTGCACACTGGCCTGCTTGCTGATTTCTCTTTTTGTATAACCAGATCTCGTGACAGAGCTCTACCCTCGCAAGCCCCAGATGGTGGAGCAGAAAGTCCTGCCCTTGCTATGGCACCTCCTGGGCACCTCTACCCACAGTGGCACAATTCACGGTCGGGGCGGCAGCGTGCGGGGGGCTACCGTCAACCTGTGCCAAGCCCTTTATACCCAGATGGGACCCAGCCTGACAGAGAGTGCCGCCTCCCAGCCTGCCAATGTCCACAAAAGTTTCAATGAGGTCCTGAGGACCTTGTCCTAATGGTAAAATAAATCCAAACTAAATGATGGAAGAACATTAACACTGACCTTACTTGAAGACAGAGATGTTCTACATTTCTTACAGTGCCTGCACTTTTATATCAATAAAGAGTAAGTCCTTAAAAAATTAGGAGCTCTTATTCTTATCTCAGTGAGATTTCCTCTGGTACAGAAGCATGGACATTTATATCATACTGACATCAGGTCTTACACACACTCAGCCTGCTCTCTTTGCACTTTGAAATGCTAACTCATTATCATGATAAAATATATGAGTTTTACATTTTACCATCCCATGATTGTCATTGCTTTATCCAGGATCTGAACATGTACTGTAGACCAATCAGACATTATAGCAGAATGTAAAATTGAAATGCACAAAAAGAACGAGAAGAAGACAGGGACCTGAAAAGTGTATATTTTTGCTGTTTCATCAAATGTGATGTAATATTTTTAAAATGCCTGATCTAGATGTTTTGTGAATTGAGATTAACAAGAATAATACAGAATACTTTTGTACAGCTCAAATGTGTATTTGCACAGTATTAGCTTAATATGTAATCGTATGCTGTATAATGGTACAGTATATAATTTATCGATTGTGTATTGGTTTTAATCCTGTTACTGATTTACTGAATTGGTACCATCTGATTGTTTTTTTTTTCACCTGTAGTTGTTGGGGTTTTTTTGTTTGTTTTTTGCATGACCAAAATTTACTGGCTGAATCAAAACGGACTTTATTTTTGTTAAAGATATATATGTACGCTAATGCCTAGATCAAGGCTGGATATGAACTCCTTCTTCCTGAGGATCACGTGAATGGAGGAGGTGGGTTTTGCTCATTTTGTTGCCTGAGAAACAGTGACGGCCCTGGTCTGATTCTGTCTCAGTATGTAGTGCCAGTCTTCAAGTAGCCTTTTAACTCATTTATGGTTAAATTATACTGAACCTGTTTGTGAACAAGCGCAAAACGACAGATTGATATATAAATAAAGTGTTTTATTTCTATAATCATAATTTCCATGTGTCTTTATTTGCAGAATAATGTAAATGGGGTTTACAAGTAGGTATTAGAATCTTTTTTGTCTTAACATTCTCATAAATTTTGTCGAAGAAACACAATTTAGCCATTCCTTTTCCTAAATGTTTTCCTTTATTGATGGGTATGATTATTGAACACACAAGATGTTCTTCACACAGGACTTCCTTCCCTACATCATGTTTAAAGCTTACAAGCTGTCAAATGATCTCTTAACATGTAAAATAACAAAGAAAAATGACTGAAAGGTCCTGATTTCCAGGCCGGGGGATTAGGAAAGAGGTAGGCATAGCAGTGCAAAAGAAGACAATGTTTTATTCTATTTTTACTATTGAAATCTAAAATACCTCAGTTTCACACAACAGGCTTTGACACTTTTCAGATTGACCAGTGATTTTTTTTTCCAAGATGAGCACTAATGTTTAACTGCAGATGAAATAAAAATTGATAATCTCACCCCTAATCTGGTAACTATGAAAGTAGCTGCCGTTTTATATTGTATTATACAGGCTGGAATGCCTGCCACATTACTCTGAATGTGCTATCTAATACAGTGTCGGAAGAGGCAAGTCAATTCTTCCCATCTGACTGAACAAACATCCTATAAACTACAGGCTACAGTAGGTGGTTTTACGGCTTTTCAAGTACAGAGTTTTGCCAGATTGTGCTTGGATTGACGTGATCTCAGCCCTCAGGCAAATACACCAAAATAAAAAAATATCAATAAGCAGACACAATCCTTCATACAAATTAAATCTTACATACAGTAGCTGTACGCACATTGGCAAAGAGTCATATTGACCGTTTTACATGTAACTTAAACACATTTTGTACATTCTCATCACAAAGTCCAGTCACTTTCAAATGCACAATTATAATGAAGAGTACCCGGCTTTTATGAAATCCCTCCTGTTTTCCAGTATTAAACTTTTAGTATAAATATAAAAACGAGGGAGCGCATCCAGAATAATAGCAAAAGTGAAAACTCCCTTAAAACATCTGAGTTTAACACAGTGGTTTTGTCGAGAAAGGGCCAAATGTTTGCTACTTTAAGTATGGCTAAATGTTCCTGTCTTTAACCAACTGGGGAAAATATCTTCTAAAATCACCAGACAGTAAATGTAAAGTTAACAGAAGCCCAAGAGAAATGCTTCCATTCCTATGTAATGTGCTTTTTGTAACATAAACTGAAATGACCATGAAAACGAAATAATCTTCATTTCACTTTTTTGTAACCAGATTATGTAACTAATTAACCAGAGCTGATTTATTTAACACCAAGAACAAAACTTGCACAAACCGTAATCTTATGAAAACTATAGCAAACGCTCTTGTTTCTTGTGCTATGAGTGGGGGATTTATGGTTTTGCATGACTGTTCATTAGATGCTTGGCGTCACTCCCACAGCTTCGCAGACCCAGTGGAAAAATAGCCCCTTCTCCTGTGGATCTTTCCACTCTGTTACTAAGGCAGCTGGATCGATGCCATGGTAACCTGTACTGGTTTTATGTTGTGAGTAAATGAGCGGCTGGGTCCTCCACACCTCACTCGTCAGGGACCAGATGTTTTGGGCAGGTCCTGGTTCTCAGCCAAGTGGAGCTTTTGTCTGAACATGGACACATTAAGGATTCAGACACTGAACAACGAACATACAAATATTATTCAGATCATCTGTTTACGTCTGAGTAGAAAGTCTTTCGTTTTTGAAGGATACATTGAGGTGCTGAGCTCCTCCAGCTGCAGAAACAAAAACCAAAACAAAAAAACTTGGATGAGAGGCAGCTCAAAAATAGAAACATCCAGAAATAGCAAACAGGGTTTAATCATTAAATGTGTCATATTACATAACAGCTTTGCTCAGGTCAATATGTAGATTAAACTTCTGTCATCTAAGTAGGCTGTCGACAAAAACAAAGAGTAACCTTCGATCTCCTCCACACAAAGGAAATTCATTCCACAGCCCGTCTGCTCTGTGGCAGAAATATTCCTTGCACAGCGTTCTGTAATGAGCTGAGGGCTTTTTCTCACCTCCCTCACACAGTACTGTAACTGTCCTGCAGCGAGCATACCAGTCCCAAGTGTGGGTAACTAAGAACCACACAGCAGTCTAACAATAGAAACTCTTTCAAGGCATTCATTCTTAGATGACGTGTTATTTTCAACACAAACAGTGTTCTTTGTATTCAAAAATTCTCATAGCTTAGCAAAAAAAAAATGTTAATGCACTGCAAAAATTAAAGTCTTACCAAGTGTATTTTTGTCAATTCTAGTCCAAATATCTCATCACACTTAAAATAAGACATAATCACCTAAAGAGTAACTGTTCAGTGAGATATAAGAA
>JAPTYQ010000016.1:16389598-16399734 GCA_029814465.1 Ostorhinchus cyanosoma | reverse complement strand
TTGTTGTTGTCTCAGGCAGAGACATATAGAGTTACATGTTCATTACATAATGCAACATTGCTGTTTCCTAAACGCTTTGCTTTCCTAGTTTGCATAGATAAACACAAAACAGTTTGAGGTTTTAAAAATCTACACTTTGGAGGGAATTTAAAATAGTCTCAATTTCATTGGCCTGCAAAGCCCAAAGAGAGAAAAATGTTTTGCAAAATATCAATAGCATGGACAGGGCATGAGTCTACAGTACCAGTGCAACACTATGGATTAGCAAAGACAAACACAAACAGAAATTTATAAGGACATTTACAAAGTAAAAGACTGGTAAACAGTAAACATGCAATTACACATAGTGATACGTATTGATATTGTACATTTTCTTACTGACATTATTTTGGTGGAAGTATTTTTCTGATCATAGTGATAACATACATTTAATATCTGCATATTTTAAGTGTCCAATTAACATGTTATGTTTCTAATGCTTATATTTTATCCAGTTTCAATGAATGTAAAGAAACACACAGGTAATAGCTTCGTAAAGACAGAATTCTTACCTCTTTAACAATCGCTGCAATTAACCTTCGAGCCAGGATGATGATTGTGAACACCAGCATGTTATAATCAATGAGGTGAAAGTTCTGTAAATGATAAGATTAATTCACAACTATTGTTCCCATCCACCATACACTGCCAACTCAAATGTGGACTGAAAAGGAGTTCTCACCAGCGATGTGTGTGAGGGTGGATGTGAAGGGGGATACCACCACACAGTCTTGTAGATGTTGACATAGTGGACAAACAGGGCAATGAGGTGGCAGAAGAAAAGATGGAGCTCAAACAGCACATTGCGATCCACAGACAACTCTGGGATCTTACAGTGCTTGAGAGGCACCACTGTCTGCGCCGCCAGGGGGGGGCTGGACATGCAGGTCCCCGAACCATTCCTGCAGACAGAGCAGAGTGCTTTCAGGATCCAGAGGAGGCCATTACAGTGATGCGTGTTATAGCAATATGATATGGAAGAGCATTAGAGTGCATTACACTCAGACTTACCTTGTACGAGATCGCACCCCTGTGACGGGGGAGCTGGTTGAGTGGCTGCCATTGCTCATTGAGCCTGGTTCATTGCTTAGTGGAGGTCTGCAGTACGTGGTACGGTTCGCCCCTCTCCTTCCACCAGCCATTGCAGACCCACCCACGGTTCAGTTCTCTCAACCACGTGTCCACTTCAGTAATTTCTTTTCTTCTTGTTGTTATACCTGTTTATAACAAGGGAGTAGTTTAAACACAAAGGCTATGTTCAGATTTAACAATGCTAAGTGCAAGTCATCTTGTGCATTTGACAGAAGATGCACTAGATCAGGGTTATCAAACATACAGCCTATGGGATTAATACACATTAACAGTTTGTATCAACAGTGAAGGGCTTTATTTGGAGGTTATTATGCCATCATTTTACTGTTCCAGTCTGCTTGGCATCAAATGGCACTTTATGCAGCCCCTGAATTGAAGTGAGTTTGACACACCTGTTCTGGATCAATCAATAATGTCAGAGGAAAGCAGGGTTCTCTCTACCATAGTAATGCCAAGGTGCAGCACTCATGTGATTTTCATGATTCCTACAAATTAAATTTAAGTCTTTTTAAGACTACCTAGAACAGACTGTAATCCCCATTTCACAACCTACGCCACGGCTATACTGGCAAAAATTTGCAACTCCACCAATTTAGGAAAATGTGTCTATTTAAGGAAATGAATCATCATTAGGTAGATAGGCAAATATTTTAAAATATGTTTGTAGTTATTTAGAACATTTGAATTTATTAAAGATCATAATGTAAATTGTGTCTCTTATCACATGTTTAAGGGCCCCAATTTATAAGCTGAGGACTGCTTCTGGGGTGTCCTATAACAAAATGTATCTTGTAAATGAACTGCTGATCTTAACTGTTTGTAATAATATTGTAATAACTTGATTGATTAAGGTATTAAATGCAGATTTGAAAATTCAAGACTTTTAAGACCCCACGGGAACTCAGATTTTGGACACTAACTAAACTAAAATTCAACCTAATATGAAGTGCATAAAAAAAACTAACTAAATGACTTTTCCCAGCTCTGTTGCACGTGTTCCCCAGTGCATTTATTGACCATATTACAGTATGTATTTAAGCATATCCGGATTTATTTATTTGTTCTAGTCTTTATTTATTCTATTAAAAATGTAATATTTTCTTGCAGAAGGATGCTGCAACTATGTGTCTATGCAGCCAAGTCTTGTGCAAACAGAAGGATAACATTGACATGGACATAAATAAAGTTTTTGAATGTAAGTACAGGTAGATAATAGTTGAAAAACAATGTGAAAACAAAGCAACCAAGCCCAAACATTGAGGGAAAACCCTGGGTAGGCTATGTATGCACTAATTTACATATAATGGCTCCATCTACATTACTGAAATGATATCATGGTCAGTGATTTGGTTGTGGTTGAACACAAGGGTGATAATGAAAGGAGTGGCGTACACTGTAAAAATAAGCACAACATAAACACATCTGTGCTATATTAAGAAAATACTTTAAACTGATGCATTCAAGGCTAAAAAGAACGAACCCGTAAGCATTTTATTTTTTAGCTCTGTAAATGGAGAAGCTCTACTTTAATTAGTTTGTAATTCCATTCCCTTATTATGGTGCAAGTTTTGCGGAAGCTGACATTACAAGCTAGCTAAGAGGCTACAACATTTATTCTGGTCCCGGGTTAGACATCATCTTGGAGCAGAATGGATACGAGACATGAGGCGGCAGGACAAAACAACGTGGACCCACACAATGAGGGAGGGACCCCAATCTGTCCGCCAAGACCATGCTGGATTTAGTACAAAGATTGAGGCCTTGGCTAACAGTGTCTCAGGCGAGCTAGCTTCTAAGCAACCAACCAAACAGGATAGACAAGACAATTTGAGCTTACCGGGTGTAGTTTATGTAGTCTGCGTTAAATTCTGCCCTGGTGCATAGATAAAAAATCAAACGCAGTAGATTTTCAGAATACTGACTTCAATACTGGCGTAGTTTTGACTGAAAAAAGCGAAGACACTCATTGTTGATGTGAAACTAGCCGCTGATAGATGGGGGCGCGGATATGTAGCGACCTGTGGGAGGAGAGACATTTAAAGGGACATTCCTGTAAATATTCAACCGCACATGTAATACATTATAATATGAAAAGAAAAAGTGTTGAAGTCAACACATTCAGACTGCTTTTCTTTAAAATGCAACCGCAGAACCGTGAAATGTTTTGTGGGCTTTCGCACCCTCTGTATGTTTCATTTTACGTGACTAACAATTGTGGCAAAAGTCGTAAATTGTTTCACTAGGCCTACTAATATACTTTTCATAAAAGATGGAGGGTGTTCCCTTTTACTGGACTTCTGTGCAGCTATTCTTTGTTTTTCTTCAGTTGTTTAACATGACACGTTATACAGCATGTTTTCCTTACGTTAGGTCCCTGAACGCATCTGCACATGTATTTTTCTTCACGTCAATAGACAGTTCATGAAGCGTCTACTGACCAGAAGAAATAAGCTGAAGATGGTGTATTTCATACAACTATCCCATCTTCTCATATTATGTATCATATACAAGTAGCCCATGCTTCAGTTTGTCTTTCAGGTCATCTCAACCCAGGTTAATTAAATGCCCACTTCATTGCACAACAGAAACATGTGCCAATATAAGTATTTACTGAACATGCCAAGTTACAGCAGCCATCCGTTGCACAATCTGGCACTAGCCCGATAAATACCGAAAAATTCTAACATGTTAACAGATTTGCTCATTTAACTCAATGCATTTCAGAAATGGTCAATTATTTGGTGTAAGTATGCTTAGTGGTGAACAGTGGAATGCAACAACACGTCATATAAAAAGATTTATTTTCATTTAGAAAACAGTTAAAACATTGTAGTGTAAAAAAAAATAGGATACATTACATGAAAACATTGATCAAAGTGAAAAATATATGTAATGATTGCTTCATTTTCAGGAGACTTACTCTCTACATTCTTTTTTTTAAAAAAATAGGTAAGAGGAATCCCAGAGGGATGAAAATACAGTGTTTTCCAGGGACAACAAAAGGTAAGACCTGTTGGAGAGAGAAAGAAAATGTTATTTACACAAGCATAATTCAGGACATCATTTTTTCCCCTTAAGACTTAATATGACAATCTTATTAATCTGCAAGTATTTAGAATGTTACATAAACTTCAAAAGCTTAAGAGCTTTTCCCATTACTGACCATGCAAGGCCTGGTAAGCTGGAGTTCATTGTCTCAACTGCCCCTACACATTTCCTTTACAACCTAGAAAGAGAAACTCAAGTGAGTCTTGTGACACATCAGGGCTTGCAGGCATTCACTGAAAACACATGCAAAATTTAACTTTATACTATAAAAATTTCATGCAACTCAAGCTGAAAGGATTTTGTCCATCAATGGGATGTTTTAACGCTTCAAGTGAAATTACTAGTTTTCAGGAATCTACATTCTACAGAAATTATCAAGATGGAAATTGTTAAGTATTGAGTGAAATGAATGGACCATTCTTTGTTTTATTGAGCAAGAGTTGCATCACAACCATTTCTGATTGTTTTGTACGGCTTATTTTGCTCGGAATAACTACTAGTAACATATTTGGTACTTAAATGTTTTGATATGTTTTGGATGACTTGCATTACTTGATGTTTTTCCACAGAAAACAAAACAAAAATCTAACAAATGAGTGTTAGGGTTAGTTTTACCTTCTTGTGGCGATCTTTAGGCTTTTAGAATCCTCTCCTCTGCGATTTTTTTCTTTTATAAAAACCAGCCAGCATGACTTTGCATCAAAGTCAAGTAAGATCCCTGTAAGCTTGATTTGAAATACTGTTGAGATTCAGTTATTTCAAGTGGCTGAAGATAACACTGCTCTCTTGAGAGCTTAAAGAGATATACTGACTAGGGTTAATGACAATACATGTTCAAGCACTATATCATTCAAGTCAAACATGTATTTGGCAGCACATTTCCTCAAGAAATGATAAGCTTTATTTTTGTAAGGTGACAATACAAGTGTCCTTTAGATAAGTTTTGAAAACAGACGAAGAGGATGAGTTCATTGTCAAAACACTGCTTTAGTGTTTGTTGGTTTTGTTTTTGATCAGGCTGACGTATATACATACAGCTTATTCAGCATTGGGGAGAACCACTGATGAACACTTCACAAATGAAGGCATTCCTTTGGTACAACAAAGGCAAAATACCATGTTTAGATGGATTAAAAAGAAACTAGAAACTTTATTGAAACAACGCACTTCAGAAAAACATTTTGGATATATTTAGTATCCTATTTAGCCAAAAGTACACAAGCATTATGCATTTTGGAGACGGCAGGGCTTAAAGCATACACAGTTGTCCTAAGGTTATATACAAAATATTGAGTTGGCTGCAGCCTTTCTTTATGCAAACTAGGATTGTTAATCCTTCAAGCTTTACAAGAATTAAAAATCGATCATCAGTGATGATTTTGCATGTATGACAGTCCAAAATATACCAATTATGATAGTGGCAAAAATAGAGGCATTTTCTGTCAAATGGGTATCACTTGAATTTTTGGAGATTCAATAACTTCACACAAGACTAGATTTGTTTTGTCATATAAACAAGGATAAGACATACTTTTGTTTTTAATCAAAATGGCTCAGCATTGTATTTGAGTCTGCAACTACATCTATTCTAGTTATAGTTACATTGAGGCATTGAGTAATTTTTGTCCAGACATGAAGGACTTTAAAATGCAGCCTATGTGAGAAGAATTAAATCGCCACAATCACATTTTGTTAACGCACAATTAACTGAATATAACCATCAAGTTTCACTAAAATGTCATTCTTATTCCTTGATTATTTTTTGTCACAAGGACTTTAACTGCCAACAACGCAACTCAAAAACAAACATTAAATGGAAACAGATAAACAATGAAAACTGTGTTTGTTTGTCATCTAGCACTCTATGATACATCCAACCAAATGTTTCTACCGAGTTTAAAAAACAAAATAAAATAAACGATAAAAAAGGACCAAACGAGAGGGAAATTACTTTTGAAAAGTTAAGTGAGTAACAATCGCAGACAGCTGCCATGGCAACTCTCTACCATTAGGCGTTCAGTATCTTCCATACGGATGCTCTCTATACGACCCCTTCGTCTGTCTGTTTGGGGGGGCTTTGCCTCCACCTCCAGAGTTGGACCATGAGTTGTCCCAGTCATCTTGAGCTGGAATACAACAGAAACCAGTGTTAAGATGACATAAACTGAAGATCTAGCCACTCTACTAGAAGCCATTAACTATGCATTTTAACATAGGAGATGCCAAATTTAAATACTTACCATAAGAGTCGTATGAAGATTCTTGGGCTTCACCATGTGCGTAATCGTAATATTCAGTGTCCCTAAGAGATTGTAAACAAATGTCAACAAAATGCACTTCACAGTAAAGATGTTGCCTCACTTAAAAAAAAGAAGCAATCAACCTACCCAGGTGCAGACTGCTGGCTATAATAGTCATATCCTTCATAGGAAGGATCGCCGTAGGACTCTTCATATGGAGGCTGATGAGAAAAGAAAATAATGGTTATGCAGAAGAGGCACACCTATAAATAAGAAAATTCACTGGTTGTAAGAACTTACATATTCTTCATAGCCTTCAGCTTTGCCCTGTGCCGCTCCAGTGGGTGGACCCTGGTGCTGCTGGTGGGAAAGTGCTCCAGAAGGGAGCATTCTTGGTGCTCCTGCTGTGGGAGGTCTAGAGCGGGGATTAGAGCCTCCTCTGTTGGGGGCAGAAGGCAGTCCACCCCTGCCAGATGGTGCACCTCTGGGAGCAGAGCCCCGTCCTAGTCCACCTCTTGGACCTCCTCCACGCATGGCTCCACGAGGGCCCCCACGTGGCATTCCGCGCCCCCTGTGGGAAATTAACCATGTTACGAAGTGCAGCATGTCTATAATGTTCAACTTTAATGACAAAGAACAAAGTTTAGATTCATATCAGTGTGATTTTTACAACCCTTAGTTGTAAACATACAGAGTAAAAGCAGTAACATCAAGACAGTTCTACTGCTAACCTGTTCCACTTAGAAAAACAAAAGTTGTACCTTGGTCCAGGAGGTCCACCTCTGCCTCTTCCCATGTGTCCACCACGCCCCCTGACTGAACCATCCTGGGCTCCATTCAGGAAATGAGGATCCATGTATGGATCCTGCTCACCAGGTTCCTGAAGATTAGACAGTGATGGATTGTTATTTATTCATCATAGTCGAGGACAAACAGTCTTAAGAAGAACCTGCCGTCTTAAAATACCACACTAGGTTCTACTGAATACCTACCGGGATAAGAAACTTCTTGACCTCCTCCATAGCATGGGCCATACGCAGGTAGGCTTCTGGTATGGGTGCTGTTACCTCAATGAATACATGCAGCTCCATGGCAAGGTGGGCATATTTAGCCTCACCACCCTTTCTCAGTTCTTCCTCCTGGAGAATAGTGAATGTACAGAATCACTACACACGCTGCTGTAAGAATGGTGCAGAGTAACACTTTTGACAGTACAGCAAACAAACCATACCTTATTCTTGTCTCTCATGGAGCCTTTGCCCAGAACTGAAATCTTTGCTCCAGTCTCTTCTTGGAGTCTTTTGATTGTGCTGCCCTGAGGTCCTAGGAGTTTACCAACAAAGTTGACCTGTAGAGGAGAAAAAAGTGCTACACTTGAATTACATCCATTATTAGATAAGCAAAAGCAAAGATGATTACAGAAAAGTCATGTGACATGTTTTCTCCAGTGAAAAACAATGCTACAGTTAAAACAAGACTAAAATAATCACTGGTTGCTACAGAGACCCAGCTTCGTGGACCATATTTTTTGCACAGCCAAAAAACTGGTCATGCAGAAGGAAACAGTTTCAAGAGGGGGTGCTTCAACAATACAAACAAAGGAAGAGATGTGAATTGGTTCTGTTGGCAGCCACAGAGTAGGAATCATAGCATTAAAGAGACAAAACAATTTATTCATAGTTTAAAAAAAGAAAGTCTACTTTGTGCCAATCTGATCAAGCTCTTGAGGCAACTGATCCACGATGCCTACTTTATCCCTAAATGAGCAAGAAGAGGAGAAAACACCTACCCTGGGGTACTGCTTGGTAGGGATGAGTACTCGTTCTTTAAGTTTCAGATTCTTGGTAGCAAATAAGTCCAGGTAGGTTTCTTTCTCTGGTTCTTTCTTGGCTTCGCCCTTCTGGATCCTTTCAATCTCTGTATGCAAAACAGAAAAAAACGTAAAATATCACCAAACATACAATCCAAAATGCTGCATCTCATTATTGTCTTTTATTCTACCAGCCATGCGATGAATTATATCTGCGCATCAAAACAAAAACATTTTTTTTACTAAGTGGAATTTGAATCTCCAAAGAATCAATGAACGTCGGCTCGAGAGCAGCCATGAAAAAATGCACAAGGCCGATTCTCATACATGCGTACACTTAAAAAGCATCAATGCAATTAAATAATACAGAACAAGTTATGTATAATTGACCAAATTAAGAGGCCCTAATACGATTTGATTCAAAGCCGTCTAACCCAGTTTACTAGGAACACGTGTTTAATGCACCATTGTTCAGGCCTCGGCCTCAGACAAGGCGCAAAGGAAAAACTAGGCCTCGGCCATTCTACCGTTAGCTTATCTGCGTTGACCGTGATAAACCCACGAGAAATTACAATACCTGCAGAAATAAGCTTCATAGCATGTGTGAAAGACGAATCCAGGCTGTCTTTTTCGGCCAGGAGCTCCGGGAGGTACTTGGTGTCTTCCATTTTGTTTTTCTTCTGTTGGTTTGACTCTATGGCGGACTCAGGGTTGTTCTTATCACCATTCGCCTGGCTCATAATGCAAGAACACGACCAAATTCAGGAATCAAACCTTGCTAGGTTCGTTAGCGTTACAGCCAAACGAAGACGTTGTAGAAATGTCACAACGGAAGAGTTAAATTCAGCAGTTTGGTTTAGATGCCGGTTTGTATCCTAAAGACTCTGAACAGACAAAGGAGAGATGGCGTAGCTTCTTTTGAGCGCGAGGAGAGGAAGACTCACAGGGGGCGGAGCTAAACACGTCACTTCGTCAAACCGCTTCACTGTCCAGGAACAACGACTCCAGTGTCTGTGTTGAAGTTCGCATTCATTAACAGGAATCTGACGAAGAGAACCCGCTGTGGCATGTTTTTAAAGCCAAAAAGCATCTCGGAATAAATTCATCTAAAATAATCATCTTAAAACAAAAATGCTGTTAAATGTACAGCTTTTGTCATGGATTTTTATGTTTTCTGAATCAGTGTCCATCCCTGTCATTTGTTTTCTTTTTATTTGTTTTTGTCTGATCTTTGATTCTTTTTTTTTTTGCTTTGTTTGACATTTGATAGGTTGTTTGCCTTACTGGACTAACCAGTTATTTGCAATATAACAACAATGGAATGTATTACACAGTCTTGTTCTGTATTGCTTTGTATTGCTAGGATCACTGTTATTTATTTATTAAGTGGGGATTGCGCATGAAAATTAGTACTGACGCTAACTCCGGCATATTTACATGTTTATACTAAAATGGAATGTATAAAGGTATTCATTAATGTGCACTGTCCCGTCTAAATAAAGATATGAGAAAACAACAATACTATTTCTACTACTGCTACTATAATAATAAAAATAATTCAAACATATAAACTTACTCAAATAAATCCACTAACGTTTTTAAACAGTGGAGAAAATTGTGATTTACTGCTCCTATTGGAATTAATGTCACGCTGTGTTTGTTTTCCATTCATTATTCAGTTTTCTCTATTGATCACTACTCATTTATTTATTGAGATGTTATATTTCACCATTTTTGCTTTGTTTGTTTGAATTTTTTTTTTTTTTACTGGGGATTTATTTGACGGGAATGACCAAAACTTTGCAATATAACAACTACAAAAAATAAATACATAATATTCATAAACAGACAACAAACAAAAGTACTAAAGTAAAGCCAGTAATGCTTTTATAAAGAAAATAATATGT
>JAPTYQ010000016.1:16372090-16382309 GCA_029814465.1 Ostorhinchus cyanosoma | reverse complement strand
CACACAAAGTCGAGATCTTTCAGGTAAGGGCCCCCCCCCCCCCCCAGTCCTTAGATTCCTTTGTAAGTAAAGTATGTAGTAGGTTGTTGGTGGTTGGCATTAAGTTGTTTTCTTACAAACTCTGGAAACATCATCTGGGAACTGTTGATGTTGGATTTAGATCCACAAGTATTTTATGCATTAATAAAGTTGCTCTGGCAACTCATGTTGATTCACTAGTTTCCAACATTATTTTGCTTTTGTGGAGCCAAATCAACTGACATACGAAGACATAACAAGCCTAAATTTGTTTGAAAGCTAAACAATCATGTGAATCAGTGTTGTTCGTTTTCATTCATTGTCCCAAGTGCAGAAACAGTCAGCTGACAGTTTGGCTGTTTTTTCTCTTGATGGCTGTTGAGTGACAGAAATGTAACTTTCATTAATATGTTCATTTAGGTTCAGTGGTCTCCTCATAACGAAACCATCCTGGCCTCCAGCGGCACAGACAGAAGGCTCAACGTCTGGGACCTCAGCAAAATCGGAGAGGAGCAGTCGCCAGAGGATGCTGAGGATGGCCCTCCTGAGTTGCTGGTATGTTGTGATAAAAGGCCATGGTTAACTCTGTGAGTGTTTGTTTTTATGGTGCTGTAATAGCAATTTGTCTTCTGTAGTTCATCCATGGTGGACACACAGCTAAGATCTCAGACTTCTCTTGGAACCCCAACGAGCCATGGGTCATCTGCTCTGTATCAGAGGACAACATCATGCAAGTTTGGCAGATGGTAAGGCTTTCCTTTTCAATATGAGGGTGGTGTGAGTGAAAAGGCAGTGTAGCTTTGTACATTTTATTTATAAAGCACATTTAAAAACAATCAGTGTTGATCAAAACAGCTGTACATCAAGAAGAGACAGAAATCATTCCATCTATATAAAATCAAACGCAAGCAGTGTTGCACAAGTAATTTGTAAAGTATAAATAAATAATGCACGTATTGTAGCAAAAGGATGAGGAAAAGAGGTGCAACTTAAGGTCATCTTTTGGATTTGACGGTGGTGTGTGGCGTAGTTCAAGAAATGGCGTTAAAGTAGTACAAGTATTAATTAGTACAAGTTACAGAAAGGTTTCTGTTTCCCTCCAGGCTGAAAATATCTACAACGACGAGGACCCAGAAGGTGCTGCAGATTCAGAGGTCCAGGCATGAGTCCAGTCTTCACATCTCTTCCTTTGACCTGCTTGTTAAAGATAGATCCATTTTCCAGTAATGTCTTTTTAATATACATTTTTGGGCAGCAGTGTTTTTTGTAGGAAATAAAAGAATGAAATGCTGCGTTGTCATCCTGTTGTGAAGTATTTAAAATAAAATCTGTAACATTCAGATTTTTAGCACTATTAGTTTTTTTCACACTTTCAGTACTCATTCTGTCATGGAACAAAAGCATCATTCAGGGTTTTTTTTTTTTTCCTTTCTTCCTTCCATTTTCATTTCACCATCACTGGAATTTATTACTTTTGCCCAAAATTCATTGACCTGGACACAATAAGGTTAAAATTGTACATACAGTAGATTTTCATTTTATTTGCTTGCATAGTAGGAACTATTCAGACTGTATTTTGTCAGTGTATGTGTTTTTTCTTTACATTTATTTGTTTTTTTTCTGTGCTGCATCTTTTTTGTGTACTTAAGTACATAATAAAAACATATTTACAGTATAAATTGTAAATGAGTTATTTCGTGTACATTATGACTTCATTAAAGGTGAAGGTTGGCTTTAAGTTGTGCAACATTAGTGACGATACTGCAGTGCTGTGTTGGTTGGCTGGACTTAATCATAAGAATAAGAATATCTGCTGGAAATGAGCGATCAGATCAGGTCTTCCGCTGCTGCATTCTCCTGGGATTCCTGGCCTCTACAAAACAAATGTCAGACATCTTTAATCCACAAGGCTGAAATATTTAAAGGGTAATTTTACAGGGACGGTGCTCAATTATTAGAAACAAACTGCGAATGAGCCGCAGTTGGTTAACCCACGAAGACCCAGTGCTCCTTTTATGTTAGCTCCCAAATGTATTTTTTATCTCTATTTGAAATTTTTTAAGTGATTTATCAATTTATTCTATTATCCTCTGTATTTTGCTGTTCTTCAGTGAAAATCTGGTATTTAATTCACTGATCATGTAAATAATAATTAAACTCAGTAAATTTGAAGGTTATATCAAAAATAGGAAACTGAAGAAAAGGTGACTTTCAGCAAAATCTATCATTAACTGAACATAAAACAAGTGTCTCCTTCCACTGTCATTGATCCAACTCCATGGGTTTTACTGGTGAATCAGTGTTGTAGAATATGACAGTGTTTCCACGTTCACGACAGAGCCTCTGAATGTCCAAATGGGTCATATCTGATGACCATGAAAAGATGACAAACTGTGTTTTACACATGGATTGATAGGATTAATTAATAAATAAGTATTTAACAGTTTAGATCAGTAGATGGTTTGGTCGGTGATGGATGTTTGGGTCTTTATGGGTTAAGTTAATTTTCATTTGTCTATTAAAAGGCAGCCTAAAAACACAACCTGGAAAAGTGAAAAAGTCACAAATATTCCAAAATATTAACACTTAAGATTTGCATAATCCTACCTGTGAAATGCCAACTCTGTTAAAAGGCCATTCTTAACATCCTCCAAAGTTTTCTTTGATTTTTTCTGGACTTCAAACTCTATCCCCAGGTCCCTCAGAGTCTCCTTTAATTCTTCCACATTCTCCTGCAGTTACATGAAAGAATAAACTGATACATATAAAAAAACCTGAATGCATAGATCCTGGTTGGATGTGCTGTGCTCTGTGTACCTTGTGTTGTGTGAGGCTCTCCTCCCGCTCTGCCTCCATTAGATGGATCCTCTGCTCCAGGCAGGCCCTCTGCACCTCCAGTCTCTGTATGTCGTCTCTCAGGGGCCCCAGACGGGCCCTCAGGTCCTTGGCCTGCTCCCTGCTCTTCCTCAAAGCGTCTTCCCCAATCTGCCTCCTCCTCAGCAGAGCCATGAGTCGAGGCTCGTACAGACTCTCCAGTGTCTTCACGCTCTCGCTGAGTCTTCGCTGCATCCTTCCAGACGCCTGGCGACACAGCCCCACGTCGCTCATGGCTCTGGGTCTGCAGAACCTTCTGGACTGGTCCCTGGTGGAGTTCAGCCTGTTCTGATGGGCCTCATGAAGCTGGGACATCTCCTGAGTCAGACTTTTGATATAGGCCTTGAGCTCCTCCTGTCGAGTTTTAGAACACTTATTATCTTTAGGGCTGTTATATCTAAGAAAAATACAACAATAGCAGTGAAAAAATACTTCATCAACCTAAATTAAAATAACTACAATGACCACTGTAACACAAAAAGACACAAATGAGAATTGCAAGTAAAATAAGACTTCTTTTTATTGTCCCTCAATGTTAGTAGTTCATGATGCAAGAACTCAATGGCTTTGCAAAAAAAAGTATCTTAAATAAATACATTTTGTTATTCACATTTTATGTCATGCATTCTATTAGGCATGTTATTGTTTGTTTTGTTTTCAGCCTTTATGAATAAAGGTTTTCCTCTAACGCTAAAAATAAAAGAAACCAAAACCAAAACAGGTGGTGCCAGGTACAACAAACCCTGCCCTTTGCAAATGCTTTATCTGATTTACCCTGTCTCTTATTGCAAAAACACATTTTTGGTGACCTTGACCTTTGACCTAAATTCACAAAAATTTAACGGGATCTATTCTGGACCACCCTGTACCTTTCCTGAAAATTTCACGGACATCGGTCCAGTAGTTTTTGCGTAAAGTTGCTGACAAACAAACAGACAGACAGACCAAACCAAAAACAATACCCACACCTCCTGTTTCGGGGGTGGGGTAAGAAAGAAAAAAAAACTCTTAACTAATAAAGACCCAGCACTACCTTTGTGTCAGTTCCGATGTGAAATGTAACCTTTCTTAAGTGAATTATCACCATTTATTTTAATATTATCTTCTGTGTTTTGCATCTTATGAGTATAAATCATTTATGTTCCTGTATTTAATTCACTGACCATGTAGACGTTCATAAAAACTCAGATTAAAGTTGAGGGTTATTATATAAAAATGTTTGGGTCTTTATGGGTTAATGTACCCAGGAAACTAAATTTAAACTAAAACCAGGAACCATTAAGAAGGCTAAATAAAAATAGAAACTACAGAACTATGAATGTTACTGAACGTTAATCATCATTTAGGCCTTGGATTTGATACATGTAGTACCATATTTTTTGTTGTTTTTGTAATATTTACTGTTTGGGACATGTTAAATCCAATCCAATCCCAACTAAACTTTAAATATGAAATAACCTGATGACATTAAAGTGCCATCATTAGTCAAAGAGCAGAACAGAACCCATCCTTACCTGTGTAATTGCAGACTGAGCCACTTCATACTCGTGTGAAGCCAGTGATACTTGACTCTGGATGCAGTCTCTTGCTGTAGCAAACAGATTCTTCTTCACCTGCTGCACATCCTCATAAACAGCGATATAATCCATGTGAGCCAGAGTGAGCAGCCTCTGAGCTTCCATCAGTTTCCCTCTGAGATGCTTCACTATCTGCACCATGGGCTCCTGCAGCTGGAGAAGCTCTTGTATCAGCTGGTCCCTGTGAATCTCCAGGCGGGACACTTGCTGGATGCAGTGCTCAAAAATCTGGCCCAAGTTGTCCATGTCTGCCTGGTCTGTTGGATTTGGGGGGTAATGAGTACGCTCCTCTTGGGGGATGAATGTCTCTTCAGAGTCGGTACAGTTGTTATTTTTGACATCCTTTGCATATTTAAACTCCATGTATAAGTCCTCAGTAAATACCTTGTCTTCTCCATCCTTTGAATTCTCCTTTGTCCTCAGACTGTCCATTCCCAGCTAAGAGGTGAACTGTAAGGAAGTAGAGGGAGAACATCCCTCACTGAATAATGAAACAATAGCACCGTCTTTGTTAAAACACTCTAATATCATCAGTGCAGTAACAAAGCAAATGAATATAATCGAATTTGCACATGTGATTAGAGCAAGACCCATAAATAACAAGCAATGGAATTTTTCTTTTTCACTCCTACACCATGAATATACTGTAGCTGTAAGCGTCGATTTAAACTTGGATTGTACTCACTTTTGTTTTGGAGATGATCGTCTTGACAGATGGCAGCTGAGGTTTGCTTTGAGCCTCAAGGAGCTCACTGCAGTGTCTGTCTACGAAAACAGAGGCACACTTTGTGTTTATTAATAACACCGACCGAAGCACTAGGGAAACACTATCTCTGGATTTAAGGGAAGACTTTTTTATATCCTCCACATGGGATCACAAACTGTGTCACACTAGCCTACATGCCCTACACATGCCTGGACCACCCTGCCTGCTACAGACAGCTATATTTAAAACTGTTTCTAGCCTGTTTACTCAATGAGCATGTATGAAAAGCAACCTTTCCTCACTTTCTACTTCATTTTACCTTTAAACTACAGATGGAGGTGGCACTATTAACCGGCCCCTACAGGCTTGTCTTTTAATAGCTTTCTGCAGTATTTAGGTCACCTGATTACAGACTTTGCATGGTTCATATAAGGTACAGAATTTGTTTGTAGTGTTTTGCATTTTGCTTATCAGACCGTGAACTAATTTACACAGCTCAGTTATGAAGGATGAAACAAAAGCAGAGGCAGGTTCATACAATGGTGCTTATTCATCACACTAAGAAATATGCAAAAAACAACAACAAAAAAAAGAAATAGGTCACTTGAACACAAAAAATGAGGATACTTAAAGTAATATGACTGTCATGTATTTAATCACATCCTGTCAACCTGTTTTGTGTGAGGCTTCATGTGTTCCAGTGTTTTGTTGCCCTAAAAAATAAAAACAGATAATCAAATGGTCATTTAAACTATCCTCATTAACACCACTGAGGCATTTTCATTACATTTTTTATTTCATTGGTTTTATTTGCTTAATCAGTTTTTACTTCAAAATTTTACAATTATAACTATTCCCTATAAGTGTATAATACACCTGTTGTAACTTTAGTATTTGTTAATTGTTAATGCCATGAATAGATTCAAGTTTTTACTCCTTTATAACTCATGTTCTTATTAAAATAAAATAAAATAAAATAAGATAAAATTAAATTAAATTAAATTAAATTAAATTATCCATAAATGATGGTCACAATGATGATGACTGTTGTTACTTTTGTATTTATTTTTGCCATGTATTCAGTCATATTTTTTACTCCTTTATATCAGGTGGTCTTTCTGTTTAGTTTATTTTTTGTTTTATTTTATTCTCCATGATCACGATGATGATTACTGTTATAACTTTTGTATTTCTTATTGCCATGTCTTCATTCATATTTTTTACTCTTTTATATCAGACAGTCTTTCTGTTTATTTTATTTTATTTCATTTTATTCTACCTAAATGATGGTGGTAACAATGGTAATGACAGTTGATAACTTTGGTATTTGTTAGTGCTATGTCTTCATTCATTTTTTTTTTTTTACTCCTTTATACCAGATAGTCTTTCTCTTTATTGTATTGTATTGTATTGTATTGTATTGTATTGTATTGTATTGTATTGTATTGTATTGTATTTTATTGTATTTTATTTTATTTTGTGTACATTAACACCATTGACAACAAAACATTTAAATATAGATGATGATGATGATGATGATGATGATGATGATGATGATGATGATGATGATGATGATGATAGGTATAAACTGAAAATGCAAATTAAACAGACGGATAATATCCCACTACCTCGCAGGTATCGGTGGACATTGGCTGCAGTTCCTCCATACCACCACTAGATGTCCCCATAAGCCTGACCTCTGCCTGCATTCTTCTCACCTGAGCGCGCCCAGCCTCCAGGTGTGGGAGCTGCAGGTCCACGGCAGCAGCAGCAGCAGCAGCTCTGGATCATTTCCCCGTCTTTGGTCCACAGACACACAGCTTTGACAGCGAGCGGGGAAGTGGGTTTATCTGGGATCCAACCCACGGAGGACACAAACAAACCCACACTCCCTTCAGTCATTCAGTCCAGTCCGCTTCCCTTTGGTTTTTCACGGAAATGCTTCACCTGAAGTTTTCATTCGGACGGTGAAAAAGTTTGGAGTTGGAGAGAAAGGACGCAGGAGGGAGACGCTTCAAATGGAGAGAGGCTGAATCAACCCATCCGGGACCAGAAAACAGTAAAAAAAGGTTTGAACAACACTTTTCACCCTTTTGTCTTTGTATAAGTGTGACAGAAAAGTAGAGTTTTACACATTTAATTAACTTTTTAAACCATTTGGACGCATGAAAAGGCTGAAAATACCACTTTTTTTTTTTTTAATTTTTGTTTGTTTGTCCCAATAACTTATCACCTTATTGTTTGTATCATTTTACACCAGAGTTAACTGAAGCAGCTTTCCAGATCTTGAGGAAAGTTTTTTTTAATATATTGTTGAAGCTGTATAATTCTGTCATGTGGTGACTGTTCTTACTCAGATATTTTAAAGATGTAGCCTATAATTAAAGGGAAACTAGAGAAAATCACTGCCACATGCCAATAGCAGTACTGTAAAGTGTAGTCAAATAAAGTCTGCTCCAGATGGATGACAGGAGATCCAGACTGGGTATAGGCATGCATGGAAACTAGGTGTGGGAGATTTGCTTAGTATGGCCTTGAGGGATCCTCAGCAAAGGTAATTTAAGACCTGTAGTGCTTCTTTCAACTATATGACAATGAAGACTATTGTGTATTTCCGTCACTGACCCAGCAAATGATTCCTTGACAGCGTGGTATTCTGACACTTTTAATCTATTCCAGTAAATGACAGCGTCTCTGTCTCTTAAATGTAAATCCACTGTTTGTTGATTAACCTGACACAGATAACATCACCATCACACTATCTCTGAGGGGTCCTGGACTTTGGACCAGAAGAAGTCAGATCAAAACTTCCAAAAAGAAAAAGTTTGAGTTGCCTCCAGTGATCAAGAGTTGGAGACAGTTTTCCTTTTTTTTTTTTTAGCGCCATGGCTTCTGCTTTACCTCTTGTACCCTCTGGTAGGTGAGGCTGAGACAGAGCCATTTGTTTAGTAAGGGTGTGTCGCATACTCCTTCTCACCAGCCGTCCATGCCAGGGCTTGTACCCATGGAGATTACAGGTGTGTTATGTAAGCACCAAAGGTACACCAGAGCACCGAGATATACAGGAAGATCATGGTTACACATCCAAGCTGCAAAGCGATGACAACCAAGGGGTAATAGTAAAAGATGAGGAGACAGATTTCATTACAAAGAAAGACCACTATCAGGATATGGTGCAGATAGTTTTCCATCTGACGCAACCAGGTAGGTCAGTATTTGAGAGTGACGGCAGCAGGTGGAGCGTTGGCTGCGTTGGCTGTGTTTGCTCGCCACCGGCCAGTGATAAAGTGTCAGGTCAGTGGAGCAAAGGGGAAAGCTACTGGTCCAGACGGGAGCACCAGGAGCAACACTAGGGGCCACAAAGTCATGTTGTAATCAGAAGAAGACCCATGATTATGTGTTAATGTTGAGTGAGTGTTGTTTTTGAGTCATGCAGGCCTGCAGTATGAGGAAACACCCGGCTGACGAGGACATACAGTGTGCTCTTCATCAGCCGATGAGTAACTCATCAGAGTCGTTATCAGCACTTTGGAAAAATGTAATCAGTAGCTTAAGGGGCTGATGAAACTGAAGAGTTATGCTTTTGTGCTCGTACCTGTACCTGACTAGGGCTTGGGTTTAAGTAATGTATGTTTTTATCTGATCTGATCTTCATTTGTTTGATCCAGTCTTTAGTTTAGTTTAGTTTATTTGGAATATGCAACAAAACACTATAGTCCTACTTAGTCCTTGCAAATGAAACGAATAAGAAAACAAAACAAGAAACAAAAACAGACATGGAAACAAAATATGATTTAATTTGCAGTTGATTAAATATATGCTTTTTCTGTGGATGAGCCTGAGCTTTCGTCATTTCTGCAAGAATGAAAGCACTCATGGCTCTTCTTGGTTATGTTCAATATAATGTACTTTATTTTATCTTAAGTGTACTATATTAGAGTGTTCATTATACAAACTGGAGCTTTTTTTCCTGATACTTTTATTTCCAAGCAAAAATTGGCTCCATAAAAATAAAAAATACTGAATCGAATCAGAATGACCCCCAAATCCAACTGAACTGAGACACTGCCAATCAGAACTGATTCTTAAATTCACTGCATTACATCCTAAATCTCCAGCTTTTAACATTTTTATGAAAGTTCACATAAGGATTCAGTAAAACCGAGGGCTTTTCATTCCCACACCACTTTTTTTCTTAGTCTAGTCTCAACCTTGGCAACTGTCAGACTGAGTGAGCCTCAGATTGAAAAGGGCCCCAGAAGCAGCTACAGAGTTTTTGTTTTGACTGGGGCCGAAACAGAGACATGGAGATGCCAGCGTGTATTTTTAAACCTTGTAGTGTCCAGCTGTGTTTGTCTTCACTATGAACTGGTCACTGCTGCTGCTGCTGCGGCACAATCGTTTCTTTTTGCCCCTGTGTGACCTGTCAGTTCAGGGGTCTTTAAGCCTTAAACTCCACAGAGGCTGCAGTCCAGGCTTAAGACCCTTGGCAACCCCTGAAGGCAAAGCAAACAACACACTTAACAGAACGCTGCCACTGTGTCTGCTGGCCGCTGTGCATCTGTGGACGCTGCCAGAGAAAAGGAGAATTTACTTTAGCATTTTTGGATTTCATTGTGTTTTTGTGCAAAGAAAACAAAAAAAACAATGACAATTTATTACAGGGATTTTTAAAGTATATTTTTTATATGTTAGATAATTATTAACAGATGCAGCTTTAGCAGAAATAAGTTTATATAGTTGGAAAATATTGATATACACTGTGCAATTTACACTAATTTTGTGTACCACTAGTGGAGAGGGGGATTGTAATGTCTTTCAGAAGTTAAATAATCTGGCCATTTTAAGTCAGTTATGACATCATCAAAAACCAAAACAAACCCTCACATATGGAATGCCCATGCTGAATCAGCATTATAAACATTACACTGCAAAAATCCAAATCTTACCAAGTGTATTTTTCTTATTTCTAATCAAAATATCTCATCACACTTAAAGTAAGATATAATCATCTAAAGAGTAACTTTTCAGTGAGATATAAGAA
>JAPTYQ010000016.1:16357325-16370961 GCA_029814465.1 Ostorhinchus cyanosoma | reverse complement strand
ACAATAGATCTGGAAAATCTTATTTCAAGAAATCTTGCCAAGGTAATTTTCACTTTTGCCATTGGAAGCTTTTTTTTTTTATTTTGCTTAACTTAAGTTTTTTTTTTGTTTCTTAATTCAAGCAAAAAAAAAAAATCTGCCATTAGAACAAGTGAAAATTATCTTGCTAGGATTTCTTGAAATAAGATTTTCCAGATCTATTGTCTAAAACTAAGTTCTTCTATCTCACTGAAAGGTGATTATGTCTTATATTTGGATTAGAAATGAGGAACACATAAATCTGCTCCCACCCTCAGACCAAATAAAAGTTAATCAGCACTTAAAGATTTCAACTATGCTAATCATTTTGAATGATCAGCAAATTGATTATTCATGCTCATCTCTGATTGATATACATCAATGATATATCAGCTGACAACATAAGACCTGAAATGATCAGCTGGTTGGTAGATGAGTTTATCTGTTTACAAAACATGTATTGACAAGTAGAAATGCAGAAAATGACCTGTTTCAGTTTTAGGATTTTCAGCTTTTTTTTTTGGCTGTGATGATGTAGTATCAGAGGATTGGAGAAAACAGACAAATACATGCAAGACTATTGATAAATAAAATGGGCATATAAAATAAAAATAAACGAATCTAAGACAGTAAAACATATATCATGAACATTTATCTTTTACATTTTTTCACTGACATAAATTCATTAATTTTCTGAACTGTTTAATCCTTGAAAAAGACGCAGGAGTGCATGAAATATGTGAATGAAATTTAATCAAATGTGCCAAAAGGTATAAATTTTATATAAAAAAAAATGTGCTGTTTCCACAGAAGTAGAACAATTGACTCCTCTGAAAAGCACAGACACAGAGAACAGTAATCTCACAAACATCATAATGTTATTTCCAAATGAGTCTCATGCGCCTGCTGTTATGCTTTTTTTCTTTCATGGTCCTGTCTCCTAGGCCGCTGTATTTGGGCTGTGCAGTGAGGTTAGAGGGGTGGGTGGGTGGGGGGTGAAAAGGAGAACAAGAGGAGGGGACGGAGGTGGAGGAGTCGGGGGGTGAAAGCAGATTTAGAGAGAAGAGTTCCTCAGTCGGTAATTATCAATCTCTCAGGAATGCAGCCACTGCTCTTACCAGACAAGCTGCTGCATGGCTACAGTGGCCTCGCAGCACGCCAAGTTGTGTTACCCCTTTCATAGATCCCTGCACGGCACTGACACACACACACACACACACACACACACACACACACACACACACACACCATCTCCAGTGAATCCAGCTGCATATCCTCTTGGTTTATTCATGTCATTATTGTCGTACTGCATTGTTGTGTTTGCGCTGTGTTTATTTTTATCACTGCCATTACCTACATGCTCTTTTTCTGAAACTGAATCCCTCCACCAGCAAACAAAGGGACCACATAATGTCAGTAAGGGATTGTCTTCCAGTCCAAGTCCTTCACCGCTGTGTGTTTATATTCAGATGTTGGTATGAAATAATATTGCTGGAAACTTGTGGACGCTGAGTGAAATTCTCTTCAAGTATTTGCTGTCTTTATTCGTGTTTTCTGTAATCTTTCTGGTGAATATAAAAGTCTGCTTTGAAAAGAGGGCAGTCGGAAGTAATACATTTCGCACGGTTCCACGTGTTTCACTGTGGAGAATCTTAATTCGACCGCCGCTGGTGTCACGATCTGGAGCTGTCTGGGTATTTCCAGGTTTTGTCTCCCGTCTCTTCATCATCCATCACAGTTCTTGTTCTTAAGTGTTAGCTCATGAGGTCTAGCCCAGACAGGGTTGCTTAAGTTTGCTCTTGAGTCCTAGTGCTCTCCTTTGTTTGATAATGCCCAAAGAAGACAGCCAACGCCCTGACTGATGCCTGCAGGTGCCACAGTAACACCAGTTTTCTCACTGCTGAACACTTGCTATTTACTCTGGTTCAGTTTTTCCAAAGCTGCTTTAAAAATGGTTATTGCCCAAACTGGTTGTTACTCTAAAACCAGTCTTTAGAAGCACTTCTCGGGTCCAAATCATCCTTTTTGGCCTCCCAACATGGCCACTATTAACCACTATAATCTGTTACTTCCCATTTTTGGATGCCGAGCACATGTAGCCCCTTCTTAACCTCACTTATTTGTTCTAAACTCAGCAGCTCAGGCCTAGATGTGAACGTCCTCTTGGTTAAAGTGAACCTGTCCTAACTCAAACAAAGGTGGCCGCCTGTATCACTGCCACTCCCTCTTGGCTTTGCCTTACTCCTGTGAGGCAGCAGTCGAGTGAACTTTGTCAGTTTGCCGGTGTGACTCATAGTTTTAGTTCCTGCAGACCCCCCCCCCATCTACTTCTACTGCTACTGCAAAATCCCTTGGTTCATATTTGCCAGATCTGATAAGTGTGTGAACTTAAGACGTGCATTGTTTGGATTCGTCGGCCGCTCTGATGTTCATCGATGAGCTGCTTGACCTTTTGGATGAAAAGTTTTAACATCTATATTTGATCAGATTTTTGAGGCCGCTTTTGTATAATATGGATACGTTTCACTTAAAGTAGGGCAGCGTTTCATGAAAATTGTGAAAGACGTCTAATTCTAAAATCAAGCCTCTTTTTTTGCAAACAAATGCAACCTGTTTGCTTGTATTTATTATGAATGGGTTACTCCAGGCTCTGTTTACCCATGGTGCCGTTTTCTTTTGTTATTGATGTTGTTTGGTCATATTACTTATTTACTGTATGCAGTTTTAGTAAAGAAAACTACTTTTAAAACATATTTAGTCTTGAGTTTGAACTGTGACTCGTCCATGACACTGAAAAAAAAACTGCGATTGAATTTGTCCCCCAGGTTTCCAAAGACTTTCTGTTTTAATCCGGGTTTCGGTTAAAACAAATATTGCAAAGCACTGGCAACTCTGCTCGGACTTGCTAAGCTGTGCATCCGTGCGTCTTTTAGGCTTAGACCAGTTTTGAAATATAACAAAAACCGGCTTTCCCTCTTTCTTTAACACAACAGTTTGTCAAATAAAAGCACAATAAAGACAACAGTCAGAAGAAGCTCTTATCCCGGATTTGAACGCTGGCTTAGAATGCACAGTAACATATTCTACTGTGCTTTGCTTTAGGCAAGACAGCTGTCAGTGCTTTGCATTGCTTTAGTTTTGTTGACCCCCCTGAGTAAAAGGAGGTGGAGACAAAAAAAACTAGATTTGCTTTGGAATTTTCTTCCTGAGCCTCTTATGATAAGTTGACAGATGTAAACAATAAATAAACGTCATTTTCATTTCGGCTGTTTATTCCATGACACTGTGTAAACTAATATCAGGTCTGCAACCAGTAATTTATCACATGCTGATGTGTACACGCCGCCATCAATGTCAGGTAATCAGTCAGGTATTGACACTGCGTTGAGGTTTTCTGCGTTCGAGCGGTACCTCCTGTCCAATGTGAAAGCCTGACGTCTTTTGTAAAGGATAAGTAAACAGCGTGTTGGAACACATGCCTGCTCCGGCACGACTGGGGCTGGGCTGCAAAACCACAGCAGATTTACTGTGAGAGAAACACACAAGGAGAGCTTAAAACCTTTTTTTCTGTTTAGAAGTCAGTTCGGGGCATATGACTTGGCAGTGCAATAGGATGCCCCTTTAACCTTTATATGATATGAGCTACTCAAAACTACTAGGGTTTTCTATTCTGTTATTTATTCTGCAGAAGATCTTTTGTATTTGGAGGATTATTTCAGTATTTATGAATTGGTAGGTGTGGTTAGAGATGTTGGCATTTAACTTGTGCAACCCCAAAATTTAAAGCAATTTGTACAAAAGCCTCATCAAACAGGCTACCTTATATATTTACAGTAGTGAGGATGTTCATCTGTGTACGTCACTTCATCAGATTTGTTTGCCAAAGTCAAAATTGCAGGTTATGTGTAACTATGGCAATGATGCAGTGAGTCACCTCCTTGTGATCAGACTACCCAGCAGTCCAGTGGGTGGTCCTCTGCCGCTTCCCAGAGTTCTTCGTTTTACTTTTGTCCCTGTGTGATGGAAATAATACGGGGAGTTGTTGTATTCGTAGTGGCCTGTGGGCTATAAATGAATGAACCAGCCCCCTTCTCCCAAGAGAGGCATCTGCTTATTGCCGACTGTAGCCAATACCGACGCACGGATCTTAGTCATGTCCAAATGACTGTAATTTGGAGCAGGAGAAACACAGCACTTAGTGCAGGGAGAGGCCTGGTACTTTACTTTACAGAAGATGGATACTCTGTCTTGTTATTGGCCTTTCACTACAACTCACTCCTACAGTATGTCTACTCCCTACAAACTTCAGGACACTTGACATGTGCTGCGGTGAATAACTTTTAACTTGGCTACATTAAGATAATAAACTACTTTAAAGCTGCCGGCTTATGTATAAACTTTAGAAAAGGATTCAAGTGCTTGAAGTGCACGTCCTAAGCCTTTCGTGCAGAGGTACATACTTCTGACATGAGTTGATGGGGAGTCCTCCCTTATTCAAGAAACAAATTTAACTTTAGTTTTTCCTACTTCATGTGATAGTGATGACCTCCGCCCACATTGGAAATGATATTTCCCAGTCTTCTTCACTTGAAATGTCATTGGTAAGATGCTAACATTCCCAAGTTTTGACTGATAAAAATGTAATTAATGACTCATGTGTTTAAGACATCTGGGTTTAGAAATGCCCCAGCATCTGCCTGAAAATTTTCCATAAGCTCCATCCAAACCAGAGTCATCTTCCATCTCATCACCGTTCCCTCTGTTGGTTACACAAGGCTTTGATGACGAAAGCTGTTTGGAAAAGTGACTTTGTAATCTTCAGAGAACATGACACATAGGTTTATGTGGTTTGGTTGTCTTTAGTCTCGTCTGGGGCAGGAAGGTATTGCTTCCTCACAGAGAGATGTTTGGTGAAATTGCTTACACGCTGCTTGTGTAAGAAGAAATTTGTCTCCAGTGTTTGTCATGCGTAACCGTGAAGTGTTAAACAGCCAAAAACCTTTTTGTGAACTTTCTCACCAGCAAATCATAGGGATTCTCCCTCTCCAACCTTCACACTCAGCCCATTTACAAGCTGTGACTTCTGTCATCTTAACAGCCTGTTCCTCATTTTAGGCTGTGATTTGAAGATAAGTATCTAATAAAGAACGCAGCTGGAAGAAGCCCAGTGTAAGCCACAGATCCCCACGAGCAAGGCTGGGAAATCTGCCCCAGAGCAGATACAGTTTAGCAAGGTGAAGGGTGGAGGAAAAGAAGAAGAGGAGGAGGAGGAGGAGGAAGGATGATGAGGTCATTTCACTGAGGGTTAAATAAACACAACGTAAAGGAATAAGAACTTCAAAACAGAAACTACTTTGATATGAATGGATACCTTTGACTGAAAATGACACGTTGCACATTAGTGACAGTTTGTTTTCTGTCCGTTAGCTCTTCCTCGTTTGCTGTTGTGCCTGTGTGTAAAAGTGCATGAGCCTACGGGTGCGGCTTTGTGAATTATGACTCCATGTTATGGAATGAAGGGAGCGTTGCCAGCTCTTTCTTCGCAGAACTGTGAAGTTTGGTTTAGAGGCAGGAGGGGGGTCTGTGGAGCCTGAATGAGCAGTACCCACGGAAACACACAAACATATACAGTATAAAACACACCGATCATGTGACACAATTGAAAGAATGAGACTTGGGAGACTCGTCAGGTATTGTCTTTACCTCAGTCAACAGCTAAAATAGATCAAACTACTTTTTTTTTTCATTTTACATTATTAATAAGCATTTTCCAAAGTTTAGTGTGTTCATGTGAATTGTATTGGTCTTGTTTAGTTTCAGTTTATTTTGGAAAAATCCCGTTGCAGATACTTGAAACCTGTTTGTCATGAGTAATCCATCATAGCTAACGTTGGGGCATATAAGGAAGTGGCAACATCCAGATGAAATCAAGCGGCAGAAAAGCATGAGAGTAATGAGCCCTGTTTGTTGGGAAATTGCACCCGGAAGGCAGAAAGTATCAATTATGAGAAGTGTTTTGAAGTCACTGTAACATCATTAAATTTGGCAGCTTTTTGAATAAAACTGACAGGGCTCAAATATGAGATGAGCTGAGATTCTCATTGTCAGCTGGACATTGTGATACTTGGACTTTTTTTTTTATTTTTTATTAATGTTCACTGCAATACATTAACACCATAAATCTAAACTACCAGCTTTAATCAAAGGAATTGGGATGTTATCTAAAATGATCAGTTTCTATCGCATTTGATGATGATCACTAAAATACACTCTGTCTTTCTTTTTCTAGGGCGTAGCTCCAGTCTGAGGTGGAATGTCAAACCGTGACTCGCTGGGGTTCGGGGATTTGCTCCCCCAAGATGTGGTTGAAATATTTGCCCAAGAGAAACACAGTAAAAGGGGGCGGAAGAAGCGCAGTCACTCCCTGGGACGAGCCCTGGGTTGGCTGAAGGGCAAGAAGAAGAAGAATATCAGCGCTAAGGGGCAGAACCCGGGTCTAGGTCCTGCATTTGACCTGGCCTTGGATGTTCGTCCTGCTGGACACCAGGCTGGACAAAAGGGGGCCCCGAAGTCAGGGAAGCAGAGCCATCCACAGGGCAACAGCCACAGTAGGTGTTTTATCGTGTTATAAATGATATCTCCCTATAAAACATGATCGAATTACTCATTTTGTGCATTTTTTTAACTTTAGGTGCACAGGTTGACTTATTTTGTATTTAAGTAATGTTGTTTCAGTTGTTCGCTGTCAGCTTTAGATTGCCAAAGCATATCTGAACACATCCTAGCAGTTTGCACAGAATAAGGTTTCTATTGACACTATTAGTCATTCGCCCAAGTCAGTCTAAACTTAATTCTGACATGTCGACGAACCTGTCTGAAGAGTATTTTAATCCGAAATTAAAATGATAAAACTCTAAAATTTCTACTCTTCACATTATGTAATGCATAAATATCAAAATAAGAAGCATTGTAGTAACATGAGTTCCAAAACAAATAAGAATAAAGCGTTGGGAACCAGTTGAATATCCTGCTCCTTGGTTCTCAGGCTGGTGTGTTTGTTCACTGGAGGGATGTTTGAACAGACTTCCTACTTGCCTTCTGACTTTCATCTTACTTTGTTTGCTGTGAAAAAAAAATCTCTGTCAGTCCTGTTCTGTGATACCATCGCTCCTTACCTGGTCTTCAGGTTACACAGAATAGGCCGAGCGCTGGAGTGTAGTTGTCATCCACACTGGATGGGTATGAAGTGGGTGGTGTATCTTTTGCAGTCACAACTATACACAACACCTTCAATAAAACCCACACACAGACACAGACACAGCAACCGCTCACACATTTCTACAGAAATTGCAGTTTTTGCACATCAGATCTTGTGCGAGTCTGCATGTGTGCATTCATGGGGTTCATCTACATCCTGTACTTATTGATTTGGCACATAAGTGAGCACGTGTTGAAGCTGTGATCACCAAGTGTAGTTTTTATTCTCTCATTAGTTTGACCTTTTATCCTATCAGAGCTGAAACATGAAAATCATGAAACAAACAAACCAGACTTTGTCCCATGAAGCTGCCTCATACAAAAGCTCAAAAGTAGCCACAGTATTTGCTTACAGTTGTGTGTTTGTCTGTCGGTGTTTGTGTACTTTATGCTAATAGTTTGTAGATGCAGAGGTCTCCGCCTGTTTCCTTTGCTGCAGCTTCTCCAGTTGGAGACTTGGAACTTGTAGTTTAGCGGGTGTTTGGGGGATTTCCATGGGATTAAGCAGTCAAACTATACGCACAACACAAGATGAATATGTATAAATGTTTTCAGTTACATCTGCGGTTAATGATGAATGCATAGACAGACTCGTCATCTTTGGCTCATGCATGTAGAATATATTACACAATCTATGCTCTGTGTTCCTGCGCACACAAGCATTTCTCTTTGATTAGTTGCGACAACAAAGCATGAAGAGGTTTGTAGAGAAAGTAAATTCTGAACAGAGATAAGGTGTGTCTCTCCCGCCAAAGATGGATTATAGGCTAAAGGTTATGAATCTTTTTTTTTTTTTTTACATTATTTTTTTTCTTTATTATTATTTCTTTACATGTGAACTTTATGAAATTACAGTAGAAAAAAACTGTATTTCTTTAAGATTATCAAATGATAGAAATAACAATAATATTCCTAATTATTCATGATCATTGTTTCATTAGTGCATAATTATAGGGAAAATGGGGAATTATGTTGTCACTATTTGGAGTGATCCATTTATATCTGCAGAAAGAGCATGTTGCCATGTATAGTAACTCAGAAGTGACTTCCTACAGTATTCTTCTTCTTCTGTCATATTTTGTTGTGCGTTGGATTTTGTTTTATGCTAGAAGCTAGTCATTTACTGTTGTTTCTAAGCCACCAGTAAGTAGAAGAAGAAAGGGAAGGAGGAACTTGGGAGTGAGTTTAAAGCAGCGTATGGCGTTCGTCACCAATTTTTTATCAAATCTGTAAAATCCGAGTGATCGCCTAAGTATCATGAATCCGTTTGTCTTTCCATGATTACGCTTCTGAATTCCTATCCTCACAGTGAACAACTTCAAAACCAAACCATTACTCTGGCTTTTTCGGAATTCCACGCGGCCGCAGCAGCAAGAAGCAATGACGTCGTTTCGGTGTTTGTTGCTGCTGCAGCCATACTGTGGCTGCGTGGAATTCCCATTCCCACAATGCACTTCGCGACATACTTCCAAAAAAGGCCCAAGTGACATATTGGTTTGGCATGTAACAAACAGACTGCTTGTGATGGAGTAAAGTTCAAAGTTCACCGTGAGGGAAGTGATTCAGGTGCGGAATTACGGATTTGTGATATTTAGGCTTTTACTGAGGTTTTACAGATTTGATGAAAAATTGATGATGAACATTTTTACGCTGCTTTAAGGATTTGATGTAAGGAAAGTAACTAGGGATGCAAAGACACATCAGCCCAACATCATCACATAAGAAGACATTTCACTAATGTTAGTGTGATATTTACCCGTTGTGGTTTTTCTTAGCTCTTTATCATTGAAATTGTTAGTATACGCCCCATAATTTTCCATTCATGCATTCCTAAAAACCACAGAAGTCCTTTACAGTTACCACATACCAGGACATATTACACATCCTTTAAAATCTGGAACATGAAAAAAACATCTCAGGACTGGAGTGCACATTGAATGTTCTCTTTATTTGTATATCAGCTGTCCTTTGGAAAAGCATTAAGGTTGCAGAAATGTCTAAATTTAAATCAGGGAACGTCATAATTATGATAGATGTACCGGTTGCTAACATGCGCTGCTATTGAATGTGTTGTGTATGGCATCCAGATTGTTGGTGCTGGCAAACACCACAAACTCCTTGCAGACGCTTCCTCTGATTAGGAAGGAGCTCAGCAATTCTCAAAATGCCGCCAGAGGAGGTTTACGGGGTGCAGGACACGGTGCAATGTAACACACTTACCCAGAGAATTGAAAGCCTCCAGCTGAGTTTCTGATGATGATCTGTATTGATGCCAGAGGGGCCTCCTGCCTACTAAATGCCTGGTATTGCAGGCACGGTGCCAGTTAATTAAAAGCCATGCCAGAGCCGTTACAGTGAGGAACAAGGGGTTCTGTTTTTCCTGACCCCTCTACTTGCACTGTTCTTCCTCGTACTGAGCCACGGACTCCCATAAATTAGACAAATGTAGCGTGTATGCATATAAATGTCAAGGTTTGGGGAGGTAATGGAACACAGAGCAAGCAGCAGACCAGTGTAAACTCAAATTAAAGTGCATTTGAATTAAAACAACATATAGAACCATATTTCAATACATAATGCTTTATTGTCCTGAAAAAACTGCATATCCAATCCAATCCAACGTTTTTTTTAATAAAGCACTTTAAAATAACCACCATGGACCAAGTGCTGTACAGAAGACTAAAAGCACAATACATAAAATTAAGAAAGAATCAAGAAACAATACAATCAAATAAAAAAAAAAATCAAGTTAAAGTATAAAACAAATATAAACAAGTGGTGCCAGGCACAATAAACCTCGCCCCTCACTAACGCTTTACCTGATTTTTCCTATCTCATATTATTGTGAAAACACATTTTTGGTGAACTTGACCTTTGACCTACACTCACCAAAATTTAATGGGATCTATTCTGGACCACCTCGCACTTTTCCTGAAAACGTCATGGAAATTGGTCCAGTAGTTTTTGTGTAAAGCTGCTGACAAACAAAAAAACAGACAAAAAAAACCCAAACCAAAAACAATACCCTAAATACCAACATTGCAAAAGTGTTAAAAAGCCAAGGAGAACAAGTGGGTTTTAAGAAGCGATTTAAAAACAGGCCAGGAGGAGGGCTGTCTGACATACAGAAGCAGGTTTTTTCACAGTTCGGGAGCAGCAACAGCAAAGGCCAGACCTCCTCGGAGCTTACAGGATGTTCTCGGCACCATCAAGCATGTGCGCATTTATTATTTCAATAATCAGTAATATGATAATATAAACCAAACAAACTAACTAACCTGCAATTAAAACATGGGAGAATTACACCTCCTAATGTGGTTTCTTTGGGGTTTTGTTTGTGGATGATAATGCAGATGGCTTCGGATTAGCAGGATAATCTTCCAAATTCCGTCTAGGGTTAACTTACCCTTTGCTCTTCTGGGAACTTTGCAAACAAACCCGTGGAGTTTGACCAGAGGGGAAACAGTAGCAGGTTGCTGTGATAAAGCCTGGCCTCTTGGACCATTCAATACAGTAAACCCAATAACTCTGCATTGCCAAGCTTTTTCTGAAGACTTGACCTGATTTTTCAGTTGTCAAATTCCAGAAACTGACAGAGTGCATCTAAAAGCACATATGTGACAGTGATATATGGCGCTTCCTTGACCTGATCAGGTTCGAAACCTACCGGCGCCTCTTGCGCAACTCTCCTGCCTCTCGGATCAGGTCATAGTTTCATAAGGGATTCCCTGAGTTTGGTTGAAAGGCAGATGTACAGAGGGGAGGTGGTTAGGTTGTTCAGTCCTACCAAGGTATGCTCCGAAGGTCACCTGTTTGCTCTAACACTCCCTTTGAGATTCCTCACATTCCGTAGCTTTATAAAGATATTTCTTTGAGGAAGCTAGAAATAGGGAGCCCTTTGTTTAAGTGTGTGTTTGGCATGCCAGGTGACGGACCATATCAGGCATTTTACTGGAGTTTTGTTCTAAACAGTGCTTAAGTTAAGAAAGCTTATGAAGACTAAATGTATTTATCTGTGTTTTCTCTTCGTTTATCATGTAGGATAAAGCCCCGTCAGTTAAAGGTACAATATGCAGCACGTGACATTGATAAACTGTTGCCACATCAGTTGAGATTTGATAGAATTGTATAAGAAATTTGCAGGTTTCAGGGGTTGGATTTCTTATTAAATCTTTCAGACTGTACTGGACGTATAGAGTGAAATTACGATGTGATGTGAAGTTGGAAAAAGTTGACAGTTTGAAACAGATATGTTGACTGAAAAGCAGCAAAAGATGAAAAACGAACTTGGGGATGAGTGTAAATTTATTCACAGGTTTATGAGATTTAACAGTAGAAATTACAGATGAAAACAGAATAAAGAAATCAGACACAATGGATTATGAAAAAATATAACAAAACACTTGTTTTAAAATAAACGTGTGAATGTTATGTTTTTAAGGACACAGGATGTTATTGTAGTTATGTTTCAACGATGACACAATAGCGATGAAGGGCAGGCAAACAGGTTTTTGGAAAAGTGACAGATAAAGTTTCACTTTCTTGCTCTCAAAATGGGAAATAATCTACAAGTCTGTGCAGTGACTTTAGGGAGTGGGTTCCTTCTGAAACATAATCCTAATAATTAGTCTTTATGAGTGTTTTCTATCTTATGCTTATTAAAAGAAAGTCATTCAAGTATCAAGGTTACAGTTCTTTTAAGTTCACAGCTATTTTGTTTTCATCATTTTTTTTTTTTTTGCCTGAAAGCAACAAGAAAAAAAACAAGCAGAACTTTCCAAATGGATGTGAGAAACTACTGATGACGCTGTGGGAACTTCAGCCACGGAGGATTTCATGACCTGTATAGTAAACAGTTACACAAATGCTTGTTTATAATCACAGGCTTTTCCGAGCATTTGAAAGGGTTTTGATTTAATAGGTGATGCATCGTCACGCCCATGCGGTAGCAGAGATCATATTTAGGTGACACAAAATGGTTAAAGAGGTTTACCAAGAGTCAGTTTGCCCTCTAGTCCGATCTGAATCATGCGCTTGAGTTTCATTTCATCAAGTTCCTCTTATTCTTTGCAATCTAATGTTTGGTGTCAGAGTTACCAAACCGAGAGGGGCAGCCAAAAGCAACACTTATTCTTTATGAAATCAAACATTGTTTCATTGTGGGAAGATATGGAGATACCTTACAGTGGTTCTGCACAGGTTATTGTTCCAAAGGGAATATGTTTGCCAACGCTCTGTGTTAAGGAGATAAATACGTGTTTGGAAACATGTGAGTCACCAGTCAGTGTTTTTGGAATCCAAGGAGCCAGTTTTAGAGTGACACGGGTTTACTGTAAAGGCTGGAAATTCATGATAATATTACTGAAGATTATTGTTGTTGTGTAGCTTTCGTCTCCCAGAACACGCTGTCCTCTGTGATGCGTTCAAGGACTCGAGCTGTGATAAGACTGACTTGGATATAATGGAGGGAATTGCCGGATTCACATGAACACAACCTGATGTTTTAGAGCCCAGGGGTGTCAGAGGGGTGATCTAGAATGTAATTCATATTTATAAGGTAGAAGATATGTGAACCGGTTTCATTTCTGTACTCAGATTTTATTAGGTTAAACGTTCAAATCCCTCAGAGCAAATGCAAAAAAGTTTAGATGTTTTCTCCCCTTGCAGTTTTTTTAACTCTTGTTTCTCTATAACAGATTCAAGTAACCAACCCCCACTTCCCATATCACACCATGTACATGTGCAGCCGTGATGATGGAAATATGTAAATAACATTTGATTTTTAATTCAAATTCTTTATTTATATACATATAAATACCAAATTTCTTATTTTTTTACCCTCGGCCCTCGCTGCAGGTATTGTCATCAGTTTGTTGTCCGTCCATCTGTCTGTCCGTATGTGCAAAAACACTGGCGTGGGCTGAAGGCTGAGGCTTTTCAAGTGTCGGCACATTATGTTTTTCTTTATATTTTCAGTCTTTTTCTGTTTTTTTCTTCCTGTCTTTTTCTCTGCATTTGCTTATTGTGTGTTGCTGGCGGGGAAAATAAAGTCTTATCTTATCTTATCTTATCTTATCTTATCTTATCTTATCTTATCTTATCTTATCTTATCTTTTCTCATCTTATCTTTTTTCATCTTATCTTATCTTATCTTTTCTCATCTTATCTTTTCTCATCTTATCTTTTTTCATCTTATCTTATCTTATCTTATCTTATCTCATCTTATCTCATCTTATCTTATCTTATCTTATCTTATCTTATCTTATCTCATCTCATCTTATCTCATCTTATCTCATCTTATCTCATCTTATCTTATCTTATCTTATCTTATCTTATCTTATCTTATCTTATCTTATCTTAT